>JADRCD010205914.1:18552-49472 GCA_019843815.1 Montemys delectorum | reverse complement strand
CACACACACACACACACACACACACACACACTCACGTCTCAGACACTGTTATCAGGAAAACCCATGACATGCATCTAAAAACCTTGTACTTACAAATATAATAACACAAGTGAGGTCAGAAAAATCTGCCAAATACATTACTAATCCACAGAATCCTACAACCTATAGGAAATATTAGCACCCGAAGACAGCTTTAAAAGTAGTGATTTTGCCAACCAATGAATGTTTAGGAAATAAAGACACTGGCAAAGCACAATTAAATACATTGGCCCTTTTTGTGTAAGCATCAGTATAAAGAAGGATTCTTTAAACAATGTCATAAGACGCACTAAGAAATGTTAATGCAGTGAAATCCCAGATGCCAGAAAAGCAAGAGGCTCCCAAGACACAATGAGGATGAGATTAACTCAAATGCCTAACAAAGGGGAGAGAGGACCTGTAGATACCATATCCAGAGTTTAGGCAAGGTCCCTGATAGGGTGATGGGGCCACACATTCATCTCCAAATATTTTAACCCAGGAGGGCTCCAGTGTAAAGGAAAGACTGAGACAAAGTGTGTAGCAGAGACTGAAGGAAAGGTCATCCGGAGACTACCCGACCTGGTTATCTATCCCATATAAAGACACCAAACCCAGACACTATTGCAGATGCCAAAAAGTGCTTGCTGACAGGAGCCTGATATATCTGTCTTCTGAGAGACTCTGCCAGAGCCTGACAAGTATGGAGGGGGGTGGTTGATGCCAACCATTGGCATTAGCACGGGGTCTCCAGTAGAGGAGTTAGAAAAAGGACTGAAGGAGATGAAGTGGTTTGCAACTCAAAGGAAGAACAACAATATCAACCAACCAGACACACCAGAGCTCCCAGGGATTAAACCACCAACCAAAGAGTACACATAGAGGGACCTATGGCTTTAGCCACATATGTAGCAAAGCATGTCCTTGTAGGGCATCAATGGAAGGAGAGACACTTGGTCCTGTGAAGACTCAATGCCCTTGTAGCAGAATGCCAGGGTGGGGAGGTGGGAGTGAGTGTGTGGGTCTAGGAGCACCCTCAGGAGCAGGGGAGTGGGCATGGGATAGGTGGTTTCCAGGGAAAACCGGGAAAAGGGATAATATTTGAAATGTAAATAAGTAAAATATCCAATAAAAAAATAAATGTTAATGCAAAGAACTTCTGTCAAACACAGATCAAGTCTACCAAGCATAGTTTCCTAGATATTCCAACAAGGTAGTATTTATCAATATCAAAATCTTAAAAGTTCAATTTTTTGGGTTTTTTTGTTTTTGTTTTTGTTTTTGCGAGACAGGGTTTCCTCTATGTAGCCCTGGCTGTCCTGGAACTCACTCTGTAGACCAGGCTGGCCTTGAACTCAGAAATCCACTTGCCTCTGCCTACCAAGTGCTGGGATTAAAGGCGTGTGCCACCACTGCCTAGCAAAAGATCAAACTTTTTAAAATGAAGAATGTAAACTGATGAAAATCAAGAAAGCCTGATTTGTCAATTAGATTAAATGTCAGTGATTCAAAAATACATTAATCACATACAAAAGTAAGAACTAATACAGATTTCTGTTCGTCTTTCTAAAAAAACAGGAGACTCTGGAAATCATTTTTTGTATTGTATTGTTTGTTTGTTTTGTAATGAATCACCACACAGGAGCATACATGTGTCAAGATGCAAATGGCAAAATTGATGTAAGATACATAAAACTTTCCCAGGGACATTTCTATAGAAGGCTAGAGTTTAAGTAGAAATCTACCTATTGACCTCTGCTGAGAGCAGTATTTTAAAATTACTGCTGACACCAAATTCTTCTCAAGATAAATATGAAATCAAGAAAACAATGAGTACTGCAGAGATTCACTCACACTTGATATCTGTATAGCTCATGATGGTTTCTCAGTCTTACAAGAATCCGTATTGCAAGTAGTCCTGTCAAAGTAATATTGTATCAAATTGTTTCCCCACCTAAAATAATAAAATACTTTATCTTCTGTAATTTACAAAAAAAATAAAAAATGTATTTTATCTATTATACAAAGTTATAAATTCAAGGAGCTAGGAGCTACTTTGTATTTTGTGCAAATAGGAATAAACATATAATTTTTTATTTTTATTTTTTTTAGCTTTTTCGAGACAAAGTTCCTCTGTATAGCTCTGGCTATCCTAGAAGTCATTTTGCAGACCAGGCTGGCCTCAAACTCAGAAGTTCACCTGCCTCTACCTCACAAGTGCTAGGATTAAAGGCATATGCCATCACTGCCTGGCAAGAATAAACATATAATTTACCTGTACAAGACCTGATGTGATTTTTCTTCATGGTTTTTGTAAAAGATGTATGACAAATATTTCCTTATTGTTTGCAAAGTATTTTAATGAGAAAACTAATAGCCCTGATTGGAATGGGGTACTCAGCTGTATCTGGGCATTACTTATGTGGAGGCTGATTATTGCCATGTATAAGTTAGAATAGATACTTATGTATGCAAGAATTAGTTATAATTTTAATGGATAAAAGATAAAGTTAAATTTTCATGTAATCCCAATATGAATTCATTCCTGTTTCTTACTTTGAAATATTGTGTGCCTCACTAGCTATACATGTATTTATTAGACTACACTGTTATCTTGACATTAAATGAATTAAATAATGAAAATATGGTACATAAGACCACATGAAATATTCACATTCATACTATTCTGATGCAAGAAAATTAAATCATAAACTTTTCAGGTAAGTCGATGGAATTGATAAGCTGGACTCAGACAAGCATTCAGTGTTCTCTCTTATTTGAGGCTCCTATGTCCCAATCTTCTGGTATGTGTAGTCCCTAGAAGCTATCAAGACCAGGAAAGTACAAGGGACCATTACCAGGTCAAGGGTTTGGGGAGCAATATCGACATGAATAGAAAGGTGCTAGTGATCTGATAGGGAAAATGCAAAAACATGGTCCCATTAGGCAGACAGTGGTTAATACAGAAGAAAGTTAAAGAAGAGTAAAGGGGATAGCAAGATAAATTGATCTGATTAGAGAAATGGGGAAAGGGTTGGTTGTTAGGGAAGGCAGAGGAAGACAAACACAGAAGGAGGAGGGGTAGGTGGATAAAATAACAATATGGGTGGCTGAAAAGGCCCAAAGGAATCATATTACTAACTAGTTACCTTAAAAAACATATTGCATGTAAATACATGTATATATATTTCAATGAATTTTTCTCATAAGGATTGATAGCCCTATTTCCAAGAGCCAAAGATAACCCCAAAATACCCCAATAGCAGGAATGAGAAGCCTTCTTCTGAGTTGTTGAGTAGAGTTATCTGAGAGACTCCCCAAATATATAACCTATTACTGTTGCCTTTTCTTACCTGTCAGAGGTGGAAGACAAGTCCTTCTTGCTGAATACACAATGTACTTCAGAAACAGTACCTAGAACTGACTTAAGTGCTTGTATCTTACATACTAGATTTCATGGAATCAGAAAGTACCATGCTTCCTACTAAAGGAGAGAAACAACCAACAGTCTTACCCAACTTTGAGCCCTAGGAAGCATATTAATGGTAAGTATGGCATGATAACCCTAGTGACACATGTATCTTAGTGATAGTCAATAGCTCTGTAAGTTGCTTTTTGTTAGGTGAGGTTACCTAGAACCAGAAAGACAAAAATCCAATTTCTTTCACCAGAGACTCTTAGCTCCTAATCTTCCAACGTGAGTAGCTACAGAAAGGAGAAGAGTAAAAGGAGCTATTGCCTTAAGAAGCATTCAACAAGAGGGGAACCACTGCTATTACTGGAAAACTACCTAACTCTTTGGATCTTGGAGGACATGATTATTGGAGGAAAATCTAAAACCACTAATTTACTAGTCCATTTATAATCCCTAAAAGCAACTATAAACATTTGTGTGCATGCTGACAGATAAGTGTAGTCTTCATTCTTCATCAAGGAAACTTCTCTTTGCAACAGATGGAGAGCATTAATAACAACCAATCGAAATGCAGATTTCTGGAGGCTCAAGAAACAATGTGGAAAAGTTTGTGGGAAGATTGTAAGAGCCAGAGCATCAGGGAGTTTGCTATGAGTTTGTGTATCCTAGTAATATAAGAAGCTACACCCATAAAAATCTCACGAACATGAAAGTCCAAGTTGATCTGAACAAGGACTATAACAATAAACATGCCTACATGGACAAGAAAAGCCCATTAGCCTCAAATCCTAATGAAAGGACTACAGTGAACTAATGAAAGCTCTCAGAATGCTGCATAGAAAACATTCAAACTATACTGACACCAATGTCAGTGTATAACTGTGACTCTTAGCCCTTGGAAACAGTAGTTACTAGCCACTATACCAGTGCCCAACTGCTATACCTTGGCTCATGAAACAATTTTAAATTATGAATTTTGAAAGAATAAACCCACTGCCTAGTTATAGAGATTACTTCTCTTCAAATTTTTATTTCCTAGAGGAAAAATTTTTATCTGCTCTGCATTACCATGCAGCCTACATGTTATTTCAATAAAAAAAGATAAGTGCTGATATTATGTTTACTTTAACTAACAGGTGACTAACTGCCAGAGAGTCCATTTCTTTGCTAGTTGTTAATGGAAAAAATAAGAAACTAATTGTCACAGACACTACGTTTTGACATTAAATGATTTAAATAATGAAAGTATGGTACATGAGACAGCATGAAATATTCATATTCATACTATTGTGATGCAAGAAAATTAAATCAGACTGCAGAAGCCTGGCTTTAAAAAAGTACTAATGTAGTCATTAACTTCTACATAGTGTCCATTGTACTTGAGTATATTTCCAGTTATTACCATTTCAGAGCTAAGTAAAGATGTCACCATGATCTTTCTTTCTCATTCCTCCCCAACCTGTTTCTCTGACAATTGATGAGCTTGACAACCTCCTTAAAATGCCAACTCCAGAACATAGGCATTCCAAATCCTGAATCATCTTCTATGAGAGCTGCAGAGTCAAAGAAGTCTGGCCTTAGCTCTGCTCTCTCTCGGCGATTTCTTGATGGGGGCAAATCAATAACCATGGTGTCTTCAAATTCTTCATTCATGTCTTCTAATTGGCTCCGTGATGACATCATCATGTCTTCAAAGATGGGCTCAGCATCTTCCTCCATGAGACCCCGAACAGCGTGCTGCACTCCAGCTCTCACTTTCATGTAGTTCATCCCTGTTCTGTCCTTCCGGTTCAAGTCTTCTAACTTCGGCTGGCCTAACAATCCCCAGATTTTATATACTCTTGAATAAAAAGGTTTATTTTTATTTATAAATGGGCATAAAATAAGTGCCCATGCAGCCATTTTTCCAACAGACGCTGTACACCGTTCATTTTCTATAGAATAGTGAGATTCAAATACAGTGCATTTTCTATTGGTCTTTGTTCTGTGCATTTTTAGCAACTTCTACCAGCAAATAAAGTATTCTCAGTAAAACAAAAAACAAAAAACAAACAAAAAAAAATGCCAACTCTACAACTCACAGATACTCCAATTCACCAATTCCTAGAGAGTAGCAACGTGGTGGTTTAACAGGAGCCTGGTGCTCATTTTAATGGAAAGTTTGTTTCCTAAGTCAGGTTGCTAGCTTATCATCCCTGGAAATCATAGACAGGATGCAAACCTCAAGAAGAAGAGAGACTGAAGGATTCTGGGACTGTGATGCCCTTCTCAGGGCTTCCTTATTATTATCGGTCGTGTTCTTGTCCCCACTTCCAATGACACAATCCTGACTTTCTCAGCATAGGACACATTTTAGGAAAAGAGATATTTGACAGAAGGCCCTGGGAACTTCAGTTTTTAATATGCTAGGTCAGTTTAACTTGAAAAATATCGGCAGAAACTTTTAATTTTACTAGTTTTAAGTGATCTGAATAATATAAAATATTGGCAACTATAATATTCTCCCATAGTTCATTGGGCATAATATTATTGGTTATTATTATTATTATTATTATTATTATTACTATTATTACTATTATTTTACTTTTCCACATATTTTGGCATACCTTAAATACCAAAGGTCTGGAACTATTTGAAAACACTAACCAGCTAAGTAAACATAGCAGTTTAGAACTCATAGACAGTGAAAACTATTTATAGCATTTTATCCATTTGCACATTTTTTGTATCCTTAGGCACTGTATATGAGAAACAATTCCCTTTGAACCTGAACATTTCATTCCAAAACATTTTGCTTCTTTTACCATGGCCAATGCCATTTATTTCTTTATTGGCTTCTCATGAATTGAATCTTCAGTTATTATCAGAAGTTAATTTAAACATGATGCAAAAGCTATCAAACAGTAAGGACTGGGTAAATGTAAGGAAAAATATCACTAGAATATAATTTTAGTCACAAACAGAACAAGAATGCCCATGCACTTCTAAACCAACTCTCTTTTTGTGTTATCTCCTACTATATTCTTTATCTCAGTGAGTGATAATATACCTCGAACCTTTGTAGACTCTTCTCTCCCCAATAAAATTTAATTTTTCTCACAACTGTTGAGCGAATTTTATACCTTCTAATTTCCATGGATATTTTAGACACCATTGACATTTTTAAAAAGGGTAAATTTATAACTAATTTGCTTATTGCTATATCCTAACTATTGATAAAGGCAACTGCATTGGTTGCTACTAAAATGATTGATAAAAAGAGTTGGATATGTATACACATAGACAAACACACACACACACACACACACACACGTCATTATACTATACTCAAATAAAACTGGATTGTTTTATTTACTAGACGTAAATTGTATAGAAACATTACTTTTTTTCAAGTATAATATTACTGAAGTCTTATGTGGTTAAAAAGTCTTATAAAATATGTATCATTAAGGTTATTTCTGCCTTACTTTTGTATAATGACTACCATTTAAAGAGAGTTGGTTTTATTGGCCTTTTTTTAAGTATTCATTAACTTTATTAAATACTTGCTAGGTGCCAAGTATTATTCTTTTTTTCCTATTTGTTAGTAAATATGATTTTTTATTAGATATTTTCTTTATTTATGTCATGTGATTTCTCCTTTCCCAGTTTCCCCTTCAAAAAAACAAACAAACAAACAAAAACAACAAGAACAAACTCCTCTTGCCTCCCCCATCCCCATGCCTGCCACCCCACCTTCTCCCACTTATTGGCCCTGGCATTCCCCTACACTGGGGCACAGAACCTTCACAGGGCCAAGAGCCTCTCCTCCCATTGATGATCAACTTTGCAATCCTCTACTATAGGCATACTGTCAGAACAATCAGTCCCAGCATATATACTCCTTGGTTGGTGGTTGAGTCCCTGGGAGCTCTGAGGGTACTAGTTAGTTCTTATTTTTGTTTGTCCTAAGGGGCTGCAAACCCTTCAGCTCCTTTGGTCCTTTCTCTAACTCCTTCATTGGGGACCCTGTGCTCAGTCTAAGGGATGGCTGTGAGCCTCTACTTCTGTATTAGTCAGGTATTGTCAGAGCCTCTCAGGAGACAGCTATATCAGGCTCACTTGTCCTTCCTTCAGTCTCTGCTCCATAGTTAGTCTCTGCAATTCCTTCCATGGGTATTTTGTTCCCCCTTTTAAGAAGGAATGAGATGTCCACATTTTGGTCTTCCTTCTTCTTGAGTTTCTTGTGGTTTGTGGGTTGTTCTTCCTGTATTCCGAACTTCTGGGCTAATAACCACTTATCAGAGAGTGAGAGCTAGTTTTAAGATACAATGATATACCAAGATATTATTTTCCCATAGATAATTCATGTTACTTTTCTTTCTACTTGTCTTTCTCTATCTGGACAATATGATACTAAATTACAGAAAATTAAGTGCAATATATTACTTTAATTTACACATACATTAATCACTCTTGAAAACTTTAAAACAGAGTTGATGTCAAATGTATATTTAATACTTAAAGTGAATTCTAGGCAAGGGGACATTAGGACACAGGTAATTTGAAGGGAAATTGGGAAAAATTCATGTGTTTTAAATGGGGAGTGGAGACGGATGGCATTACAGGTGGAAAGAGAGAAAGGATGTTTGAAAAAAACATACTGAAGCAAACCATTTCATAAGCTTACTAAAAAACACATGTATTATATGTGCATATGTATATATGTATACATATATAATCCTATGTGTGTGTATTAATATTTTAATAAAGTCATTGCACTTGGGGTACAAAATCCCACTTACTAAGCATAGAAAAGCTCCTGTTTACCTGTTTGTCAGGGAATCCCAAGAGATCCTCCAAACAACATAAACTATTATATGTGGCCTTGATTGCCTTTTAGATTTCAAAGATAAGGCTGTAGCTTTGAAGACATAGATACTTCTGACTTAACATCTGGAGGAATGGAGCTGGAACTCACTTGAAAACCTCTCTAAGCATTAGCTGCGTTGGTATACTAAGGTGCTGAGCAGGTTGGGAAGGAAGGAAAGCCTTTGAAAAACAACAGTGATCAGGCTGGTAGGATATCCCCTGGTGTGCAGTAGTAGCACTAATATCTTCTTAGTAACCAAGCTGTCTAATTGGACTACAAGTCCACTCAATAAGAGGACGTTCAAAACTGGTATTATATACCTAGTCAATAGAGGCTGGAGAGACCATGAAGGGTAAAGAAGAACCTACTACAGTCACTTCCCCAGACCAGTAAGATTTCTAACTGGAATCTAGATTCCGATCTTTACCTAGTGCTACCAACACTAAAAGAGAGGAATTTGATGAACTACAAAGCCAAAAGTAAAGAAATGCCAATGATAATTTAATTTCAACGCGTGAATTACTATTTGTTCTTAAATGTATTTTATTTTCTTTGCTTTGAATTATTAAAGAGTACAGATCTGACATGATTAAAATTGATATCATACTGCTGTGCCCTGTTCAATTTTAATTAAATGTTTTAGTGTCACTCTGGTATATGGCACTTTCAGACATGTCATTTAAGTCTGTGCTTACAATTTTTGAAAATTGCCACAATATGTATATCAAAAATTCGTAATTTGGAAATTACACTGTAGCTACAATTCTTTAAGCATTTTTCTCAAATCTGCATTTTCATGATTGTTTCTCCAAAACATGGTCAAGAGTGGCATTTCTGTCTTAAACATGCAGCTTCTCCTGAATTTAGAAAGACATGGGGGCTTTGGTTGCTGCTTCTGTTTTGTTTTATATTGTAACATAATTTAAATGATTTTCCTGATAATTATGATATAAATGACTTCTGTTACTATGTATGAATTAATAATCACCTATACTCTGCCTTCCATAAAAATATGTGTTAAAACTTTGTAGATTCTTGTTTAATATTTTATTCCCTTTGATTCGTGCTCTTTCATAGGAATAAAATGTATGTAACTAATGTAGAAATTTACTGTATCCTTCTGGAACCTCTCTGGAAGGAGGTTGCTTACTTAGGAGAGTGGGAAGTTCTTTTTAACAAACTTTATGCATGGAAAGCTACAACAGCAGGGATCCTATTAACTAATAGACCTCTCCTTACACTTGTTAAAATCGGAGGCAGATTCAAGTACTAACAGTTGAATATGGCAGATATATGAAAGACCTCTGAGTTAAGAGTGAACAAAATATACATTGGGAGATTAGATATTCCTGTTAATGAGAAGGGTGATTCTTTTAATGCCATTTGCGAGTTTCTAAGAAGAGTGGATATTCATACTTTTTGTAGAGCATACGTGGCTCTTTAATCAGGAACTTGAGAATGTGTGATCTTTGGAACTAGGAATTTCAAGAACGTGAGCTCGGTATGGTACAGAGTACACATGGAACCAGCTGAAGTTGTCTCAGAAAGCAATGGTTGTATGGCATGCTAATGCCAGTTAAGAACAGAGAGATGAGTTGAAGTCCACCATATAGAAAAATTTCTCTTGAGAGCTCTATTTAAAACTCATGACTATCAGAGGTAAGAATAAAACAATTGTTTGAAGCTAAATTTATGGGCACTGTGGTGAATAATGATATAAATAGATAAGATTCCTCAAGTGACACATTTTTGACATGCCACTCTATCTTGTTCCTTTCCTATTTCTAATGGAATAGATGTGAGCCTGTTTTAATGCTGCATAGAGTGGATCATTCAGAGCTAAAAATCCATTCTACATACTTGGCTGAACCGTTGGTCAAGTACTATTTAGTAAATATTCACAGAATTGCCACTGACAGGTAATATTTCATAAGAGATCCTTCATTCTTATGCTGGAGGTTTGTGTCGCTGGCTCACTGTAAATGAATTAGGATTCGAGGAGAATTTTGAAATGTAGAATTATACATTTTCCATTATGATTAGTTTAATTAGATGTAAAATTAAGCCAGGGAAGTGTCCGCAGGCTGGAATCCAATATTTTGAAATATGATTATGTTGAAATCAAAAATTAAATTTCTCTTTTTATATTAAGCACTCTCAAGTGGCATTAATATGGCATACAAAGAATTTTTCTATTTTATTTTACATTTGCCAAAAATGAGATAATCCCTATCTAAAATAGAAACTGCTGTCTTAAGCACTTGAGGTCTTTGTTCTCCAGGGAGTTAGAATATCATAATAAAATAATAATGATGGTATCTGCTGATTAAATTATCTTTTTGTTGCTAATGAGCAAATTTTATATTGTAACATATTTTAAGAGAAATCCACCTACTTACACATATTAAAAGTTAATTACTATCAGTAGTATTGTACATCCTAATGCATGAAAGATTGAAGTTTTATCTTTCCTTTGTCTGTGTAGAAGGGATTTTCAATTAACTGTTTTTATCAATTTGCCCTGTTGCTGAAACAAGCCTGATAGGAAGATATAAAGCTAATATTTATCCAGTTACTTTGAAGTTTGCTATGTTCTCTGACAGCAATTTGAGCAATGCCTCTCAGTACAAAGACTGAGCACAATACAGCAAACCCCAGGCCCACAGTTCTTGTTACTTCTGTACTTTCTATAGGACAATTTCAGTTTCAAAACGAGTATAGTAGCATCCTATGAGGCAACCACAGAGATTAAGTTAAACCATTTAAATGACACATAGAGCAGCAACTTGCAAACTTCTGAAGAATACACAATATTTTCTGTCATTGATGTCACCTCCTTTTATAACCACTTATACTTGATTTTAAAACCCTCCCTTACTGAGAGGAAATATAGTTTCATTAGAAGAAAACGACATTGCACTCTACTTGAGAGATCATTCTAGCTTTGGAAAAAAAATATACTTTGGAAAAATAAACTTCTCTAAAATTATTTTGATAATTCTAGAATATTTCATAGATATTATCAAATTACACTCCAGTTATAACCAGTAAATTGATGTTAGCAAAATTCAATGACTAATAATTTTAAAAAATGGTTAGTTTAAAACAGCTAGAAATGAGAAATTACAATGAAGAAGTGACTTACCTTTGGTTAGATGGTTAGATAGGTAGATTGATAAATAGACATAAGGATGATAGATAGATCAATAGATAGATAGATAGATAAATAGATAGATAGATAGACAGAGGTCTAATTTTAGGTAAAATACAAGTTGTTAAAAGTTATGACATTTATAAATTGGAGCAATAATTCTGAAATTATCTAAGGAACTGTGTATGTAAATCTGCGTTTTTCTAATGTTCAGCATAAGTATATGACATACAATATTTCAGAGCAATATTGAATATCATATATGTACATACAACATATATTTTGAAAATTGAGATGAGGATATATCATTTGTGGAAGCCATCTTGCTGCTACATCGGAATGTTCATTCTCCTGAGAACCCCGATATGTCTTACAGCCTGAGAGGCTCACACACTCCTAACAAACTCCTACTTACTCACAAAAGACAAAAAATTAAGTCATGGATAGAGATGATACCTTTAATTTTAATCAATTTCTAATTCCATTTAGTAGAGTGAGATAAAGAAGAATCCTTGCCAGATACACAGTGGTACTCAAGCATGTGTGTGTGTGTGTGTGTGTGTGTGTGTGTGTGTGTACTGAGTCCTTCATTCAGTGCTGACATACTACTTAGAGCAGCATGCCATCACTGTGTGCTCTGTTATACACCATGCCATGTCCCAAATAGCTCAGTAGACTAACCCTCAGAAAGAGTTTCAATGTTTTTCCTTTAAACAAACAAACAAACAAACAACAAAAAATACAAAAGAAAAAGAAAAAAGAAAAAAAGAAGAAAATGTTAGGTTTCTAAGAGGTTGTTCCCATTGTATCCTCTCCATTGCAAGTCTTTACTAAACACAGATATCTCCCCACGGATTTGAAGTCTACTTATTCTGTAATATATCTCTTTATGTGGTGACATGAAAGAAACTTACACACTTCTGAGGATTTGCCCAAGAGAAAGTTTAAGTGGCAGAGAGATTTCTCTGTAATACTTGGTACCCATAATTGAGGTAATTGCTCTGTTTAGTTAAGGTTTCTGCTTACTTCCTTCATGACGTCAAAGATACCTAGAAATACCACATTTATACAAAGTTCTGTAATTACTTGGCCAAACTGTATTAACTTTAGGACATTCTTGTTGCATGCAAATATGAGTTTTTCCTCTGTATTTTACTATCTCTTTGTACCTGAGTTTTCTGTCAAAATTGCAATCCTGTTCCTCCTCTTTTTTTGGTGAGGTCACACAAGATAAATAACAAGGAAAAGAACAGTCTACTGCTATCAGTTAATTATTGATCCATGCAAATATACTCAGCAGTTCGGTTTAAAGTTTCATAAGATTTGCCTTTGGAATAGCTAATTTAGACTGGTATGGGAAAATGTCTATTTTCTGCATTCTAGTATTTAGTTGAATCCTCACTGAAAATTTAAAGTCAAAGCATATTAAAAATGTAATTCCATTACACAGAATTGTTTTTCTCCATCTTGACAGTTACAGATCTTTGCTGGCGCAACTCCAGGTTGAATTCTGTACCATCAAGTACTCCATTAGAATATCAATCGCTTCCTCAAATTTGTAGCCTTTGCCTGATGAAAATTCCTTTGCTCTGAATATAATGGTGTATCACTTGGAAGTGACAACTTACTGTTCTGTTGAAGTAAACATATTCAAACTAAGAAATATTCAATAAAAGATGAGTTTTTTTTCATTAATGCTTAGCATTCTATTATAACTCCTTGGACTATAGCTGTGTTTGAATTCATCTTTTAGATTGTGTTGTCTACTGAAGAGTGTTTTAGTTAGTCATAGATAATCGAAACATATTTTAGCAAATGTCTTTGATAAGCCAGCCACCATCAACTACAGTGACATCCTCCCACTGCCTCAATAACCTCTATGTCACGCTTCAAATGACAATATACTGCATTTGCATTCATCTGCTGAGTTGGAGGTTTACAAGTGACAAAACTCTACAAGGAAACCTACCGTAGGTAGTTAACGATAGACCTGCACAATAAAATCTAGAAATAAAACTGATAAATTACTATTAAACAAGAAATATATAATGAGCAGCTTTGATTTATGGTATTCATTTCCACTTCACATAAGCAATCTATCTTAATACAGACTACAAACTGTGCATCTGTTTATTAAGTAGTACATTTCACATTCAGCTGTTCTGAAAGAGAAAGGCAGGCTGGGGGTAATGTAGCACAGCATTTTTGTCTACCAGGAGGGATCCAAGACATTTAAAGAGGCAGAAAGAAGAACAGTTTGTTATATGTTACTGACCAGAGTGCTGCTATCAACATTCATAGATGTAGGGGAAAGTGATACTTCCAGAGAACTGGAAACCTTTCACTATTGGTTAACTTCTCCCAGTATACCCATGCATTGGTATGCTTGCTAAAGAATCTTGCTTTAAAAAAAAATAAGTGGAAGGTAAGAGAAAAGTCTAACAATGGACCTATATAATATATTCATTGTCAGTTATGCCTGCACACATGCACATACAAAATAATAAAATAAAATAATAATTCATTATCAATTTTAAAAAATCTTGCTTAAGTGAATCCAATTAATATCTCTCTCCAGGTTTTGTCTATGTGAATGAGGCTGTCATCTTATCTGGAGAGACTCCAGTTTTGTGAGAGGCGATCACAGTGAGCACATCCATAGAGTATTCACTCATTCTTACAAACAAATAAATATTGTTCTTTATTATGTAAAATCCTTTAGGTCTTTCCTATCATTGTTATGAGTGTGCAATGTTAGTGAGCAGAAAACACCCAAAAAATCCATGAGAGCTAAATTTATCTGCACAGCAAATATATCTTAGTGCGATTTTATTTGATAATTATTTGTGACTCTTTCTACACATGATAGTTCTTACAGGAAAGATGATTTTGAAATTCATTAGAAATTCAGGAAAACTTTCCATACTAAAAATAGACACAACAAAGTGAGACAGGAATTTGAGGGGTTTGTTTGTGGGGCTTAGAAAGTAACTCACAGTAATTTTGAATATGGGTACTTTCAGGTACTTCTGACATCACTCACTCCTCGTATGCTGTCAGTTCTGAGGAGAGCTTCCCAGTTTTTTATATTCTATAAGCTCCAAAAATTCATAAAATTATAAGATTCTATTTCCTATAAAGACATGTTACATTTATTCTCTTATCCCTTTGAAATTCCCTTTTCAGATCAAAATCTGAGGCTGTAGAAATGGTTGAGTTAGTTAAGTATCCATCACACTAGTATGAGGTTGTGAGTCTGGAGCTGCAGTACCATATACAACTAGCAAGGCGGTCTAAATAAGCTCCAGTTTAGGGAGGGTGGAGACAGGAAGAGTCCTACAGGGGCTTTGGCAACCAGCCTAGCCAAATTGGCCATCATCTGCTTCTGGGATGTTGTCTTCTTTCAAAACATAGGTGGAAATTAATTAGCAAAATTTACCCTAAGTAAGGGTATATCTTCCCCCACACATGCAAAACCATGAAGATACAAGTACATGATACAAACATAAGAGTGGTGCTATTTTATTTTGTTTTATGTTAAAGCATCCAGAGAGTTGCCTATTCATGTTATCATGAATAATAGATTTATCATCAGATGATATTAGTTAGGACAGGTAGGTATATTACATGTATGTACATATACAAACATATACAAACATGCACAGTATATATGTGTGTGTATATATATATATATATATTAGTTGGTAATATATGTTGCTCTTATTTAGTTTGTATGTATTGGAAAATATGACACTTTGGCAAAAATCAGTAAAAATAAAGATAAAATTATGTGTCAAATCAGAGCTTACTCATTGTCTTGTTATAGCAGTTCACTTATAGTGGTGAGGTGTTGAGAGCGTCTTGGCACGAATTATATCTAGGATACTCCATCCCAGAAGTTTTCAACAATGGGCCATTTGCCTTCCTTGCATTTGGTGACATTAAAAATATCTGTAGAAAACAATTAAATGGCCAGAAAAGGCAACGCACTGTTCTATGAAGTCAGTACAAGATAAAAGAAAAATCTACTATATTCCACACACCACACAGGGTAGCTGAAATATCAGCCAAGGAAAGATTAAGGAAGTCATGTTATTTCAACAGCTCTTTTATTGTGTATTATAGAGAGGAAGTAACATGACCTGAAGAGTTAGGAATATCTGCTTCAGAATCACAGCATGTTTCAAGCTCCACAGACACACCAACCTGCATGAAAGGTTTATCACTGGAAAAATAATCCAGTGAAGAGTTTCCAGAACACAAACCCCATCATTTGGATGTATGAAGGCATGCAGTGTTTACATTTGTATTCACTTCAACATTATCGTTGTGAGATCTTACCACAATCTAACAAAATTTGAAGCTCAAATCAGCTTTTTATTGATTTTAACCAGCCTAATTTAATTTTGAGTTTCTATGAAATTTGCTGCCAAATATAAACTAATAATGATAGAAAATATTTATGGAGATTTTCTTTAACATTTAATTTCAAATTCCTTTATTAGTATGTAAAAAGTGTAACCATCTGGACTGGAAATGGAAATAATAACATTTCTCATTCGTAAAAGACATCAGTAATAACAATAAGTGCAAAGAGCTAAAATTCATCAAATTTTCTTCCTATTGTCTGAGCCTAGGGACACACTGACAGGCTGACAACTCGGAGATATAAACACACACTTTGATTGTGATTTAATAAAAAAGCCATTACATTTTGCCTTTTACTTCAGTTCATTAATATTTTTAATTTGCACGCTGCCAAAAGCATGATGCTCAGTTTCAGGCAGAAACAAATTAAACCCTCAGGGAAGGAGCAATACGGTCCCATGGGAGAAGCTTCCTTCCTCCACTTGTCAAGAAAGGCATACAGAACTACTAGAGTGGTTGACAGACATGCCAAGTAACACAACTGTAATATGATACTCAGCTGTTCCTATGTACAGGGGAACACTTCACACCCTAAAACGTCTATTGTACAAATTGGGATGGCAAAAGCTTTCCTTAATCCATTTCTTAGTCCCTGAACATGCAAAGTATCTTGTTTATTGTGAGTACTTGAAACCAAGAGAATGTTTATAAACCAAATATAGATTTCCAAATGTCCAGAAAATATAATTTATTAGTAGTTATTATTTTCAAATTTTCTATTAATAGAAAGGGTGGAATGATGGTGTCTACAGTGGATGAGAAAGATACTAGATATTGATGAAATTCTGTAGAATTAGGTGATAGCGTTGTCAGTTTTACATACTTCAGCATCTGATGAGTATTTTCAAACCTCAGCATGTTTAAGTGACATTCAAACTCTGACATCAAACAGTTGGGAATGGCTGAAATTATCTACTTAATATATGGTCTAGTGTTCTGACATCCACATTTAGCTCCTTGAATATGACATAACAAAGTTTGTTTCTAATCAGATAAACTTAGTTTTTATTAATATTCTGGGTCTATCATAGATTAATCTTTAAGGCATACTAATTTCTTATATTTTGTTGCAACAGGACCAAAAATATGAATAGAAGACAAAGGCAATAAGAGTGAAATAAGGTATTACTTGTTCTGACTAATCATAAAATTAAGCCAAAATCTAGGGAGAAAACTACTCATCCTTTCTTAATTCTAGTCCGTGATTATGCATGACATCAAAATATGCTAAGCATAAATGGTCATTTTCAGTTAAGGGAGAAAAAAGAATTATTAGACTTTAAAAAAAATAGATAATATCAAGTTAACAATATAACATTCAAATATTAGATTCATAATAATCAGGCATTAAGAGGCTTACTTATAATATTTTCACAAATAGAGCTCCAGACCCAGCTGGCATTTGAAAAGTTGGTAGATTTTCAAAACATAAATGCAGAGCCTCCTGAATGACAATGGAAAATAGTATCATATTAACCAGTTCACACATGAAACTTTCATAATAGGGCATACAAGATATTAGAATACACTATTATGCACACACATCTTCAGCAAGATTTCAAGAGCTACAGTTAATTGTCCCAACTTTATAAAGTGGGGCTTGGGTGGGGATTAATATCGATGCCTTCCACACTATTACAGTTAGACCCATATTCGTAGTGGCATAAGCACTGAGATATCTGGAAGCGAGTTTCAAGAAGGTGGATCATCCTGCCTGCTTCTGGCCACCAACAAGTTAAGTATACCTTTAAAACAGTCTTGGGCCTCTGGTAGTTTATGCTGATATAATTGGTATCAAGGCTCAAATGCATCTTGAAACTGAATGGAGAGTGAATGCAGATGAGTATACACAAGTGAGGAACCCAGATTGTCCCCCAAAGAATTCCATTGTGGGCTAAGCCAAGGGGAAACCACATTTGCATTCTTTCTGGCTTTCTTTCTGGCTTTCTTTCTGGCTTTCTTTCTGGCTTTCTTTCTGGCTTTCTTTCTTTCTTTCTTTCTTTCCTTCCTCCCTCCCTTCCTACCTCCCTCCCTTCCTCCCTCCCTCCTTTCTTTCTTTGTTTCTTTGTTTCTTTGTTTGTTTGTTTGTTTGTTTCTTTCTTTCTTTCTTTCTTTCTTTTTTTCTTTTTCTTTTTCTTTTTCTTTTTCTTTTTCTTTTTCTTTTTCTTTTTCTTTTTCTTTTTCTTTTGAGTTGTTTTGAGGACTGAAGCCAGGACTTCACACATGTTTATCAGTCTATCTTGAGCCACATCTCCTATGCATTTTTATTACTGACTGATGCTGTTCTTACTGTGGAGTTAAAAACAGATTTGTCTCATAACCACTTGTCAGTCTAAGAACCGGAAAGTCACACATTAGTAGATTTCTGCATAACAACAGAATCAATGTCTCTGCCACGACATTGCAAATTAGATAATATTGTAAATTAGGCTGAAACTTCCAAGAATTGGCTGAATTCTGCTCATAGTCTTATAAGTCTGGGATGAGATGAAAACATTTTCAGAAGTGTTATTAGAATAGAATGTATTTTGACATGTGAATATAAAAATTAACATTATAAATACAAAAGGAATACCAGTTTATCAGTACAAATCAAAGAGTAAAATATTGATTATCCAGTAATGTAATTGAAACCATTTGTTAGGTTCCTATCAATAAAATAGAACTATTTTCTTTGTCATACCTTGAAGCAAAATTGATTAATCTGAAAAATATGAAATTAAAAACTCACTCTAAAAATCACAAGGGAATAAGAGAGGATATGGGGGAAAGGAAATATGATCAAAGTACATTGAATATATACATATATATAATTATAAAATAGCAAATAAACTTTGAAGACAAAAAGTCAACCCAGTCATCTTACAATATTAAAATTCATAACATTATTTTAAACAGAGCATGAAAATCAGAAAGTATAAACAAAATAGTTAATAAACTTAACCACATGAAAAATTCTCAGTGGCAAAATATAACTTTTTAAAACAAGGAGAAATCCAAGAATTGACTTAAATGTAGAGTATTAAGTTATAATATATCAGATAATTGAACATGAATATTTTCACATTCCATTGAAAGCAATCCAATTACAAGAATGCTAATTATATCTGCAAATAAACAGGGCTCACCTTTCAGAATTACAGCTTTCTCCTCTATGCTTTTTTCTCTCAAACTCTAATAAAATGGTTTTGATCATCCTCTTTAGTTAAATTTACACATCTTCTACCTACAAGACTATTAACTCACAAGGGGAACCTGATCCTCCGAAATTATATAATATTAAATTAAAAAGGGTGATTGGGGTTTGGGACAGGGTGAAAGATTAGGGTTGTGTACAGTATATTGTGATTTTTTTGATTGTCTCTTCATTGGCCATTATGGTTTTCATCTTTATTTTTGACAACTATTAAAAGAAAGAAGAGTACCAGAAAAGCCAATTCACTTAATATAACTCTTAGCTGTGAATCAGAAAAGAAGTTAGCAAGCTTAGTATCATCTGTACTCCCTTCATAAGATCTGTGTGACTTTGGGCAAACTCTTTCACATTTCTGAGCTATAGCATGTGACTTGCAAAGACTTGTGGTACTGCAATTCACTATTGTTGTCCTTACTGTATAGAGTCCAATTTGAAGGGAGGTGGGACATTTTATAACACAAAATCCTCAGGATTGGACGCCAGAATATATTGACTGCTCTGGAAAGATTAGGTAAATTCTATTTATTAGCTGATATTTTAAATCAGCAAGGACATATTACTAATATCTGTGTGTAGCTATGTCCTGCAAATTGAAACATTCCTTTTTGAAGGGACAAAGAAGGCTCTTACTTTTTAGTGAAACCAAACCAGCAAAGCCAGGAAACTCATGAAAGAAACAAGGTTACAAAGACTCTCCCAGATTAATATTTCCTATAACTAAAGGCAGAAAAGTGGAAATTCTACATGAGCATTGACCGTCTCTGGCAAGTTGCCTACAATTCGGACTTAGAGTTTCAAGAATGTAGATTTCAGGAGTTCTCTCCCATTCTGGAGTGGGATCCTCAGTGATACAGTTGTTCAAGTCATCTGTGATCTTGCAAGCAAGCCCTCTTTTATACATGTATAAGCAATTCTAAACTCTGGTTCAATGAATTACAATTCAGCAGAACTGTCTCATTTTCTGTTGTCAAACAGAAATCTAGAATGCATAAATGCTTCCATTTGTTCATTTCCTCAAAATTAATACTGCTACCTTTTTTATCATCCTATAATATTCATGATTAGCAGTCAATTTCGTACTTTGATTGTAACTGAGGTATGAACAAAAGAGGAAAATGTACTGTTCAAATTTAAAAGTGGAAATTGGATAGTTTCACTTGATTCCTGTAGTCACAAGAAAATCAGATGAAACTAAAGGGGAATATATAATAAATAAATCTGTGCAAATCTTTAACATCAAGAATAAGCTACAGGATAAACTCCCACATCATATGCGCCTCTCCATGCAGCCAAACACATTACTTGCTTCTCCATTGTCTAGTCAGAAATATTATCCTTATCCTACCCTTTACAAATTTTCTTTGATGATTTGAATATGCTTGGTCTAGGCATGGCACTATTTGGAGTTATGACATTGTTGGATTAGGTGTGGCCTTGTTACAGAAAGTATGTCACTATAGGCTTGGGCTTTAAGAAGATCCTCCTATCTCCCTGGAGGCCAGTCTTCCGTTTGCCTTCTTAACAAGAGGTTGAATTCTTAGATCCTCCTGCTCCATGTCTGCCTGGGTACTCCAATGATCCAAACTTGATAATAATGGATTGAACCACTGAACCTGTAAGCTACCTCCAATTAAATGTTGCTCTTGTAAAAGTTGCCTTGGTCATGTTGTATTCACAGCACTAAAAACCTAAGACAGAAGTTGGTACCAGGAGTAGGGTATTACTGTGCTAGACATAACAATATTTTTGTTTGGAAGAATGTGGATTTGAGGACTTTGGATTTGGAAAACCGTGGAACACTTTAAGTGGAGTTTATTGGGCCATCTTAGTAGGGATATGGAAAACCATGGGCTGAAGTTAATTTAAACTACATAAGCTTGGTGGTCCAAGAGGTTTCAATGGACTATTTTTGTGATATTTAGTGAAGAACATGGCTGCTTTTTGCCATTGTTCAAAGAATCTACCTGAGGCTAAGGGGAAAGAATTTAGAGTAATTGCTTTCACAAAGGAAGTCTCAAAACATCCTGGTATAAATTCTGTTATGTGGTTAATAAGGACATTCTTACAAGGAACAATTTAAAGAAAATGAACAAGATGAGAAAGGAAAATTATAAAATTATGGTTCAAGAAATAAAGGGGCACTAGGAATTAAAATGGAGCTGAATCCTATGTTCAAGTAGAAAACCAGATTAAGGGTACAGTAACAGTTGGACAAGATACTGCTCAGCTAAGATTGGGACCAGGCATGGTGGTATACATCTTTAATCCTAGGAGACAAAGCCAAGCAGATCTCCAAATACAAGACCAGCCTGCAACTGAACAAATTTTAGGTGAAGAAAAGCTTAAGTCCAGGCATGGGGAAGACGCCTTTAGTCCCCAAGAGACAGAACTTCATATGAAAAAAAAAAAGAAAAAAAAAAAAGGGAGAAAACAATTCTCAACAGTAAAGAACTTCTGAGGAAGTCATCATTCCTGACCACAAACTGTACTATAAAACAATAATGACAAAATCCAGGTTGTATTAGTACAGAGACAGAGAGTTTGATTAATGGAATAGAATTGAAGATCAAGAAATAAAGCCACACACTTATAGACACTTGACCTTTGACAAAGAAGCCAAAACCATACAGTGGAATAAAGAAAGCATCTTCAACAAATGGTGCTGATCTAACTGACACCCTGCATGTAGAAGAATGAAAAGAGATCCATATTTATCACCTTGCACAAAGCTCAAGTCCAAGTGAATCAGGGACCTCAACATAAAACCAGATACACTGAATCTAATAGAAAATAAAGTGGCAAAGGCTCTAATGCACTGGCACAGGAGAAATTTTCTTTAACAGAACTCTGATGGCTCAGGCTCTAAGATTAACAATTGACAAATGGAACCACATAAAACTGAGAAGTTTATGTAAGGCAAAGGACTCTGTCAATAGAATAAAACAGCAGCCTACATATTGGGAAAAGATCTTCACTAACTCTACATATAATAGAGGGCTAATATGCAAAATATACAAAGAACTCAAGACATTAGAATCCAGAAAACCATGTAAGCCAACTTAAAAATGGGGTACAGATCTAAGCAGAAAATTCTCAACAGAAGAATTTCAAATGGCCAAGAAGCACTTAAAGAAATGCTCAACATCCTTAGTCATCATGGAAGTACAAACCAAAATGACTCTGAAATTCCAATGTGTACCAATCAGAGTGGCAAAAATCAAAAACTCTAGGGACATCACATGCAGGTAAGGATGTGGAGAAAGTGGAACACTCCTCCATTGATGATGGAATTGGAAACTGGTACAACTACTCTAGACATCAATCTGGCAATTTCTCAGAAAATTGAAAATAGTTCTACCTGAAGACCCAAATATAACACTCCTGGGAATATACCCCAAAGATAGTCCACAATACCACAAGAACACATACTCCTTGTGTTCTTAGTAGCCTTATTTATAATAGCCAGAAGCTAGAAACAACCCAGATGTCCCTCAAACCAAAAATTATTGAAGAAAACGTGGTTCATTTGCACAATAAAATACTATTCAGCTATTAAAAATGAGGACATCATGAATTTTGCATGCAAATAGATGGGACTAAAAAATATGATTCTGAGTGAGGTAACCCAGACCCAAAAGGACATGTATTATATGTACTTATTGATAAGTGTCTACTAGCCAAAAATTTCAGAGTAGCCATGATACAACTCAGACCATATGAAGCTTAACAAGAAGGAAGGCCCAAGTGTGAATATTTCAATTCCACTTAGAGGGGGAACAAAATCATCATGGGAGGGAGAGGCAGGGAGGTACCTGTGTAGGATGAGGGAGAGGAAGAGGAAAAATGGGGACAGCATCAGATATAAAGGAAGACAGAAGAGAAGCCCAAAAGGCCATGATAATGGATAGAAATATGTAGCATTTCAGAGAACCTCTAGAAATGCCCATAGACCTGGGATGTGACAGGCTCCCAGGACCCATTGAGCATGACCTTAGTCAAAATGCCTAACAGTGAGGAGATGGAACATGAAGAGAAACCACCTCAAATAGGCATATAGAGCCCCCAATTGAGGCCTGGGCCCACCTACCTATCATCAAAATTTTTGACCTGTAATTTTTCCTAGCTCAAGGAAATGCAGGGACAAAATTGGAGCAGAGTCTGAAGGAAAGGCCATCTATACAACTGCTGGCCCAACTTTGGATCCATCCCATGGGTGGTTACCAAACCCTGACAGTATTACTCATGCCATGTTGTGCTTGCAGACAGGAGCCTAGCATGACTCTCTTCTGAGAGCCTCTACCAGCAGCTCACTGAGACAGATTTAGATACGTATAGCCAGCTATTGGACTGATGTCAGGCCACACTATGTAAGAGTTAGGGGAAGGACTGAATCTGCAAAAGGGGATTATAGCCACATAGGAAAAGCAACATTATCAACTAACCTGGACCCTTCAGAGCTCCCAGATATTTAGTCACTAATGAAAGAGTACATGTGGGCTGGTTTATGGTGCTCAGCACATATGTAGCTGAGAAGTGCCTTATCTGACCTCAGTGGGAGAAACTATGCTTAATCCTGTAGAAACTTGATGCCCTAGGGAAGGTTGATACTGGCAAGGGTGAGCTAAGGAGGGTATCCTCTCAGAAGCAAAGGGAGGTGAGGATTGGTTAAAGAACAACTCAGGGAACAGGGTCTAGGAAGGGAGGCAACAAAATAAAATAATTTAATAAATAAAAAGGGAAAGAAGTTCTTTGCCCTTTTCTATTACACAGGGAAAAGGAGAAAAGGAAATTCCTGTAGAGGGTAATGAAACATTTCCTTAGTTTTTTCAGAGTAAGGACAAGGAAAAAAAATAAGGAGTTGTGTTATCCTTGTTACTCTTAAGAAAAACATATTTTGGTTTGTAACAGGACATTGCACTTATGAATGTTGTACCAAAAAAAGATACCACATTATTATAAGTAAGATGTACCTCAGCTTTTACATAAGAAAATGTCAGAGAAAATCCCATTTACCTAAATACCAAAATAGAAGAGGGGCTAGCCTTTTCATTTTAAAAGTATATCCAGCATTGAAAATAATTTATGCATGTATGAATATTTTACAGATGATATATCTGAGACAGAGATAAATGTTTTGCTGAAAATTATAGAAACAAGTGGTTAGTATACCTGACCACAACTAAATCTCAAAGTTTATTAAGATGTTCTTATATCTTCTCTGCACTTTTTTTATTCACACACCAATAGGAAATAATTTTGTGGTTTATATTCTTTTTTTCTGTTTTATTTATTGTTGTTGTTGTTGTTTTTCGAGACAGGGTTTCTCTGTATAACCCTGGCTGCTCTAGAATTCACTCTGTAGACCAGGCTGGCCTTGAACTCAGAAATCTGCCTGCCTCTGTCTCCCAAGTGCTGGGATTAAAGGTATGTGCCACCACTGCCTGGCCTGTGATTTACATTCTTAATTCATTAAGGGCATGAAATCTTGAAATCAGAAAACAATTTGTGGAGTTTGGAGTTGTACTGGGCATATGTAGAATGACCATGTTTTGCTTAGAAATAAAATTTGTCACAGTATCTTAGATGTTGAACAGAACCTTCCTACATAATTTACTACCATATAAATCATTCTACTGAGAAAATCTAGCTTTATTTGCTCACTGTAACGATGGAGAACCATAAGCACATAGGATGTTGCAAGGGAAGATTAAGAATAGTTTCAGAAGTTCTTTTATTGTTGAAAACAGTTTTCACTATCCTGGGTGTTTTGTTATTCCAGAGGAATTTGAAAATTTCTCTAACTCCATGAAGAATTGAGTTGGAATTTTGTTGGGGATTGCATTGAATCTGTATATTGCTTTTGGCATCCCTGAACTCAAGCTGTACTACAGAGCAAGACTGATAAAAACTTTATGATACTCATACCGCAACAGATAGATAGATCAATGTAATAGAATTGAAGACCCAGGAAAGAATTAACACACCTATGTTCACTTGGTCTTTGACAAAACCATCCAGGGAAAAATAGACAGCACGTTCAACAAATGCTGTTGATTCAATGGAGGTCAACATGTAGAAGAGTGCAAATTGATCCATTCTTATCTCCTTGTACAAATCTCAAGTCCAAGTGGGTCAAGGACCTTCATATAAAACCAGAAACATTGTATGTAATAGAAGAGAAAGTGGTAAAAAGTCTCAAACATGGGCACAGGGGAAAATTTCCTGAACAGAACACGGATAGCTTATGCTCTAAGATCAAATAAGACAAATAAGACCTCATCAAATTGCATAACTTCTGTAAGGCAAAGGACCCTGTCCATAGGACAAAACAGCAACCAACAAATTGGGAAAAGATTTTTACCAGTCCTACATCCCATAGAGTGCTAATATCCAATATATACAAAGAACTCAAGACGTTAGACTCCGAGAACCAAATAACCCTATTAAAAATGGAGTATAGAGCTAAATAAAGAATTCTCAACTGAGGAAACTAGAAGGGCTCAGAAACCCCTAAAGAAATGTTCAACATCTTTAGTCATCATTGAAATGCAAATCAAACCGACCCTGAGATTCTACCACACACCAGTCAGAATGGCTAAGATCAAAATCTAAGGTGACAGCAGATGCTAGTGAGGATGTACAGAAAAAAGAACAGTCCTCCATTGCTGTTGGGATTGCAAGTGGGTACAACCACTCTGGAAATCAGTCTGGTGGTTCCTTAGAAAATTGGGCATAGTACTACTACCTTAGGACCCAGCTAGCATTCTTGGGCATATATTCAGAAAATGTTCCAACATGTAATAAGGACACATGCTCCACTATGTTCATAGAAGCTATATTTATTTAGCCAGAAGCTGGAAGCAACCCAGATGTCCCTCATCAGAGGAAAGGATACAGAAAATGTGGGACGTTTACACAGTGGTGTACTACTCAGCTATTAAAAGCAATGACTTCATGAAATTCCCAAACAAATGGATGAAATTTGAGAATATCATCCCAAGTGAGGTGACTCAGTCACAAAAGAACAAGCACAGTATGTTTTCACTGATAAGTGAAAATGGTTCTACCTGAAGACCCAACCATAACACTCCTAGGAATATACCCCAAAGATACTCCACAATACCACAAGAACACATACTTCATGTGTTCTTAGTAGCCTTATCAATAATGGCCAGAAGCTGGAAACAACCCAGATGTCCCTCAAACAAAGAATGAAGATATGTACATACAAGGCAAGACTTAAACAAAAAATTCAGAAGTATTTGTATTATTAATAACAATGTATGCAAGAGTCTCCAGGAGGGCTGGTAAAATAGCTCAGTTCTAAGTTTAAAGGATTCCCTTTAAATGGTATTCTTTATTTATTTGAAAATCAATATTTTTTATAATTATTCACCTGCATGTTGATAGGTAGAATAAAATACACATGGATTAATTTAACTTATGAAAATCAGCTGTTTGAAAAGATTTTTAACAGTATAATATTTTTGCAAAATTTTTACTGCAACCACCAATATTTAAATGATCTTTGGTGCACTTTATAGAAAAGGTAATTCATCTGAAATGGCAAGAATAAATTTGATCCTATCTCCTATCATTGTAACTGTTTGCTAACCCTGTAAGTGTAGTAGTCTTTTCTAAGACTCTTTTAGAAAAGAATCTACATTTCAGAAAATTTTGCATAGATGAGTCAGAATCTCAACAATTCATGTTGGTGACAATAGAACTACATTCCTATAAAAGAATAAACTGTTCTTTGAATTTTTTGGAACTAGCTATGAAAAAGCCCCCACTATGGCTCATAGATAGTGTGCGTGGCTATCCCACAAACCATATATTATACATCATACACCAAGAATCACTGCAATAGAAAAATTATTGTTTCAGTGCTTTCTTAGAAATCTTAATCATCTTCACTGCACCTCATAGCATCCTGACTCTCAGGTTCATACCATGGCTAAATTACTATCCTTAAATATCTTCCAACACTAGGTACCAGTCAAAATTTCCAAGCTATTAATAAGATCTCAGAAACAAGGATTGAAGGTGATGTGACACTCTTAACCAGCTGTAGAGAGCCATAAGAATGACAATGTTAAATCGTCCATCACCCAGGGCCAAACTCCTGCCACCTGTGGCTGATGATAACTATGAATGAAGAAGACCACAAATTTCCTCAGGCCAAAAGACATTGTTCTCAAATGTGAGCTTTATGGAACAATATGCTAATTGACTTGAAACACTGTATATATCCCTGAAAGCTCATCCCACTTACCACTTGCTATTGTTAAGTAAGACCTCCAAGAATATGTTATAATGTTCTCTGAGCTCCATCATTAATTATAATTTAAGTTATCTGTATGTCTTATAGTAAACATATTTTATGTGAAACTCTAGGATAAATTGAGCTAGGGGTTTAACAAATTGAATCCATGGGTTGCATTTCTAACATTGCAAAACTTTAAATAAAATCAAATTAAAGAAAACAATCCAAAATGAAGATGATTTTCTTGGAACCTTCTCAATATCAGGAGGATGAGATTATTAGGTTTGCAGGAATATGATGTGCAAATAGCAGAGTTTTTCCAGTATGTGGGGCACATGAGAGTTTTTAGACAATGGTCTAGTGCAGAAAGAAGTTGAGGAAGAGGGTATAGCACTCAATATCTGGGGTGAACAAACAGAGAGCTTTGAGAGATATAAAGAAAAACTATGAGGAGATTTTGTTTCTGGTTTTGTGAACACCTGCAAAATATTGGCATGATGTAGTACAAAAGGCAAGCAATTACACAAGAGATTCCAAGTTCAATTAACTACAGATCTCCCCTTCAGTAATATATGAACAACATGACAGGTAACATCAATAGACTTGTTAGAATTTCTGTGTTCTAGTAAAAACTATAGTATTCTATATCAGATATTAAAATTAAAAATGTAGTTACTTTCACTTTTCACAGAATAAATACTTTGATTATTTTACTTGAATATTGACAACAGTTCAAAAGCAGCTTGGATCACTGCCAAATATGCACATCTATGGCATCCTGAAAAGAGAAGATGCTGACATGGACAATACTTGCCCTGAGCCAGGAAGGACAGTACACATGCAACTGTCATGCCTAAATGGAGTGGGCTGCCTTGAGAAGCAGTTTTAGCTTCCACCCTGGAGGTGAAATTAGGTTAACAAAAAATGCAGACACTCCATGGAAGAGTTTTCTTGTGGGGATGACATCTCAGTCAGACTGAGCCCCTGGTGCAGTGGTTCTGATCATAAAAGAGGAATGAGCACTAGAGAGGTAGCTGTTAATGTCCTCTGACTGCTGCAGAGATGTTCATGATTGACATGAAATGCTTTATGAGGCATAATTTGTTGTGCCCCTTCCTTAGCAATAAATTTAAGTCTTTCAATTCCAGGTAATTGTATACAATTATTTTTGATCTCCAGTCCTATGTATGAAGCAGAAAGGTTATGTTTAACTAATTAGATGTTGTAGAAATGGCACTCTTTGGACATGTTGGTGGCATTTAAATTAGTATGGCTCTTAAAAACAGTACAGAGAGATTTCTACTATAAAAAGCAAAGAGCTAAACACAGAAGAGGTGATGTCTTCTTGGGTCATTTGAACAAACAAGGTAAGTGTTGAGTGCAGTGAGCTGAACAATGCTCTGAAACCACATACCAAGAAAACCTGCCTCTTTTTAACTTGGGTAATGCCTGCTAGATTGCCTTTAACATGACCTGTTACTTTATGACATTCAAAAATAAAGAACTACCACAATACCGTTTATTTTTAACAAGAAAACTGACCATTTTTGATTAGCCAGGCCCTGTCCATGTTACTCAGTTCACACGATCACCTTGGAGAAAGATCAATGTGGAATTTTATCTTTTTTATCTTAACATCATGAATTTTCTTTAGAAGTTTGGTTGAGAGGACAGTGCTGATTGCTCTGAGCCCTCCCCCAATACATAGTGCCCCCTGAAAGTTTGGTGAGGCTCACTATAAAATTATTTCAAAACAAAAACAGAATTCTAAAAAGGTGTTTCAGGAAGCAGGTTTCTGCATGTGAGAGTCACTGCAATCCTGTAGTAACCATCCACCTAGGTCATGTCGATGAGTATCAGGGAGCTAGATAATGCTGATAAGGGAAAAAAAAAAACAAAGCAAAACAAACAAAACAAAACACAAACAAACAAACAAACCTCCATAGCTTGAAGAGGCAGGATTTGGTTCTAGCTCCTAAATTTGGCTATAGAAATGGGATTCTCCATAGTAGCTATCTTAATATCTTCCAGTGGCTGTGACATCTTAAACTTCTATATCTCTACAAGCTCCAATGCAGTAGAAGATACTAGGCTATTGTGTCCTCTCTTTGCACATAAATGACTTGCTTCACATCCATTTGCTCCATTTGTGCTTGGCCACATGTAGTCCTATCATGCAAGATGGTATGCAAATGTAGTCCTTTAATCTCCACAAAGGAAGGAGACTTGCTGATGTAATCCTCACTATTCATCAAAGGAAATGTATTGGTTCAGCCTATACATTCAAAAAAAAAAAAAAAAAAACAGATATGCACTGGTGAATGCTGAATCATCGTTTGCAGTAACTTGCTAGTCCAGCAAGAGACTCCATAGAAAGTCCAGCACAAGTGCTTGTAATTTCCCTAGATAACAATTGAAAATAATAACAATTGGGGCTCCAGAGATGGCTTAGTGGAAACTGGGTTTGATTTCCAGTAGCCACATGGCTGCTCATGGTTTGGACCTTCAGTGCATGAAGATCTGAGGCCCTATTATGATATGTGCAGCCACCAGGCACACATGTTCTGCAGATATAGATGCAGGCAAAATATCCAGACATTTAAAAGTAAACTAATTTAAAGTATTAATAATAAATAAACAAAATAATGTACTTGTGCAGAAGAAACAAAAGAGCATAAAGTCTGGGTCATCTCTAATTTACTTTTAAATGATCTCTCTCAATCCCATCTGAATATTTGCACAAAAAGTTATTCTGCAGAGTTTGGGAACATAAACAAGTCCATGAACACATACAAATACCACTCTTCCCTTTGTTCTAAACTCATTGTATATGTTCACAGAATGCCAACCTGTGCCCTGACACAGATCTCATAATAACAATGAAGATAATTTTAATGAGTAGGTGTTTAAGATATACAAAGTATCATCGCATCTGTATTTACTAAGTTATACCTATGAAGTAGGCCTTGTGAGTTCCTTTCTACTAATCTGTGCACACAACATTAAAAAATTGAAAAGACAATGTAACTTAGCACCAAGCCTTAATTTTATCATATTCTGGAAGTCTTGGGATTTGAACCCAGGGTTCGCATATAGAGAAGTGCCTGGGAGCTAAAGCCACAATAGATGAATGTTTAAGTTTCTGAGGAAAGCGTTCTCTAAAACATCAAGACATTTTTGTTTTCGTTTGAACCAAAATCTTATTTTAAACTTTTTAAAAGGGAGACAATACTCAATTCTTGGAAAATACAATGCTCCAATTGAATAATTCATATGATTTGAAGGAAATTTCATGACTAATGCTAACCATATGATTGTGCCTTGAAATTTGCTTGCAATACAAGAACAAAGACAATGAAAAATCAGGATGGCTAAGCTTACATAAAATTTACATATAAAACTGAGAGTACAAATAAGAAAAAGAAGTTTCTATTAATTACCGCCATTTGATGGTAAAAGGATTATGTTGCCATGGATTTTAATTGACTTATTAGGACTATGGTTTGTGTGTGTGTGTGTGTGTGTGTGTGTGTGTGGTTGTGATAAATGCAGTGTGAGTGTGTGTGTGTGTGTGTGTGTGTGTGTGTGTGTGTG
>JADRCD010205914.1:0-13969 GCA_019843815.1 Montemys delectorum | reverse complement strand
ATCTATCTATCTATCTATCTATCTATCTATCTATCTATCTATCTATCTATCTACCTATCTATCTATCTATCTATCTATCTATCTATCTATCTATCTATCTATCTTTCTTTCTATCATTTATCTAGACTCCTATATTATGCCTGAGCTCACCAAAGGCTCCAGTCCAGTTACAATGGTAGACAGTAGTCAATACATGTCCTGTATCTTACTGCTTCACACAAACAGCTTGAAGAATGTCAGTGGTTTTTCCTTTGTTTTCATATTTTAAGTTGGTTATTTCTTGTGAATTCTGAGTTGCCTGATAAGCATCCATAATCACCTCCAATGAGATTTAGAAAGGGCCAACACAGCTGCCTATGGCTGACACTGGGTGAGTGTATCCAGTTACAACAGATGTGACAGGTTTGGAAGATTGCATTAGATGTACATGTCCACCAGAGTTTCATATGGCAGACAATTAGACTATTCTTTGCCAGTAAGGGGCACAGTTAATAATACAGTTTATAATATCACTGAGCATAGCTATATATACTCTCAGTAGACCATAGATAATATGTGGGTTTAATTTTTTAGATTTCAGACTAAACTTTAGTTTATTTGTCCTAGTTTTGATCTCTGTGTGATTGAAATTAAAGTGTTTATCCAAAGTTAATTCTCTTTGCCTTAACATAATTGTGAGATACATGAGCCTTGTTGCTCTCCAGTTTCATCACCCTGTCATAGTTTTATGGGTAATTATCAACAATGTATAGATTTCTCATTATTGGTAAAAAAAAAAATATGGATCACTTTAGTTTTTGTTGTAAACTGTTTTTGAGTGGCATGCTATTATCATGCATTTCCATTAGACATACCCAGGAGGAAAAGCATGAGACAAGACAACGTGCTTCTGTTGACACAAGCAAATGAGGTCATTGTGATAGAGAACTTCCCTTGGGAACCTGAACAGTACACATCCTTACTGTGCTTGATTTTAGCCATCAGTAGAATGAGTATTTTTAGTTTAAATTTCCTTGATATTATAGCAGATTCACGTATTTGTTAATCATGAGTGCTTATTTAATTGAAAAAACACTTTTTTTTTAGCTTTTTTCTGGTTCCTGTATTTCTCACTTATTTGTAGAAGTATATTCTAAACTTGATGACTCTTTTGGTTTTGTGTCTTGAATTTTGTATTAACGCATCATAGCTTGTTCTGTCAACTGTCATCATATCAATACTTATAGAACCATTTTACTAATCACATAGATTATTAAATATGAAAATATTAGAGTTACATTTTGTGAGATGATATAATGCATGACAGTGATTCAGTCAGATGAATATTGTTCTAGGAACAGAGCCCAGCATTCATGGGTGCCTTGTTTAGGGAGAACTATCAGTGTGACATTTTGATTGAAATTTGTTGAGCCAAATAGAAAATAATCAATCTTAACCTCAACTCAGAGATTTTTAAAAACAGCAATTTCTGGTAGATTAGATTATGTACAAAGGAAATTTTTTAGCATATTTAATAAAACCAGGCATATTTTTCATCAAGGACTTTTTAAATTATGGTATAATTTACATACTATAAAATTCAGTATTCAAACAACTTATTTGTAGTATGGTCACAATGTTGTAAAATTACAATGCTTCTCAAACCTTAAAAGAAAATGTACTGATTAGAAATGAATTCCTGCCTCTCCCTCTACTGCATCCTCTAAAATTTTCTGGCCTTTTTATGTAGCTCATTTCATGTTACAAGGCTTACAAAATCTTTCAATGGTAGTATGCTGTAATAATGTGTTTCTTTTAATGTTAAAAAAATCACACTGAATATTATTGCACATTTTCTTATTTATTCATTAGAAGAGGGCATTTTGATTGTTTTTACTTTGGAGGTGTTATGAATATAGCAGCTATGAGTAAGTTTTCTACATGTTCAATTTTGCAGTACCCATGATTATAAGCTTATGAGTAGAAATTAACTATTTAAAGAAAGAACATCTACAGTACATTAACTGCATATTTTAAAATTCTACCAGAAATTCACAAGTGCTATTATTTCCAATATTTTAGCTAGCATTTGTATCTTTTTAAAAATGTGTACAACCTACATAGATACACACGTGTATACATATATATATATACATATACATATATATATATATATATATATATATATACACACTCACATATAATCAGTATACACACACTCCATTATTGTTTCTATTTTACATTTCCCTTAAGGAAAGTTTTTTTTAATGATTTTTATAGTTATTAACATTTGAACACAAAAATATTTGTTCAAATACACCTTTGATTCAGGTTTCTGATCATCATTGTATTCTTTAGATACATGGGGTAGTAAGCGCTTGCCTGACATATGAGTACAAGTATGTTCTCCTTCTCCATGATTTGTCTTTTACTCTTGATCACTCAGTGTATCCCAGTAATGTAATATAATGTTCTAATTGGAGGTTTTATAATTTTCAGTGTATTCATCCTTATGTGAAATCATTTATGTCATCAGGCATATTAGTTTTGTTTTCTGTTTCTCCTCGATATGTAAAATGTAACTACTTTTCTATTGTTTACAGGCTGAGTGATCATGATAAAATCATGTATTAATGTTTTATTTTTTAAGATTTCTTTTTATTTAACTGTATGCATGTCTTCAGAAGCTTAAAGCATGTATCAAATCCCTTGGACCAAGAGTTACAGTCATGAGTTCCGTTATGTATGTAATGGGAACTAAAATCAAGCTTTCTACCCAAAGCAGCAAGAGCTCTTATCTACTGAGCTGTCTCTACAGATCCATATGCTAAAATTTAAAATATATTCAAATCCTTTTTAATTTATCATTCACAATGTCATTTTATATGTGAATAATGAAATTTTCTCTATGGTATTCAAATCACAGAACTTTAAAGCATGCCCTTATGTATGTATGTATGTATGTATGTATGTATGTATGTATGTACGTATGCATGTATGTATGCTTATATGTATGCAATAAAGGTGATTATGTATTTATGCAAGTGCATGAGTATTTTGTGTTACTTCCCTCTCAGGACTGTCAGCACTGTAGACATGGGATACAATGAGAGCATCCCAGCAACTTGTCTTGATCTCATAGTAAATCATTACATGAAGTCTGGCATTTGCTCAACTTGTAGCTAGCTGTATTTCAGCATATTTCTATTACTATTTGCTGAGGTTTAAGTTTAAAGGTTTCACATCTGTGAAAGCATCAGTTAAATTGCTATATGCCTTTTTAAAGATGCACAATTTTTTCATGTTAGTATTGTTTTCGTTAAATCTTATTTGATTCCAAATTTCAGTGGTTTCATGGGAAAGATCTAACAACTTCTGAAGATCTTTCCTTCTTTGGATTTACAAATCTCTGGTTCACTCCTAGAAGTAGTAATTCATACCTTTGCATTTTAAACTTGGGTGGCTTAATCAAGTTTTATCAGTTTTACTGTTTATTCAAGTAATTATTTTTGTCAGTTCTTGAGATCAGATACAAGGCCTCACAGAAGAGGCAAAGCAATCTATCACAGAACGTAATAGCAAGCTCAGAAAGTCCCCTAGAACATATAATGGATAGAACACATAAAACTACATAGTTCAGTCTGTTATTGCCTGACTGGTTTTTAATATTGATCTTCTTTTTCTGTGTAAATGAATTGTGTTCTCTGGAGCTTTTTGAAATACTTGCTTTTATTTTGCCACATCCAGGAAGCTCAGGCTTCCTCTCATGTTGGTTTTATAGTCAAGGAACACTGTATTTAACTGTGTATATGTGTCTCTAATATTTTCAGGTTTTTGTTTTAAAATGTTTCTATATCTGGAGAGCTTTTCAGTGTAAGTTATAAGACACTATCTAGCCAATTTTCTGAAGTATATTGAAGTCAATATTATAACCCAGGGTTTAGTCAACTTTATAAAATTTTCATGTATACTTGAAAAATACAAATATCATTAAATTGTATGTATTTTTCTAGAGTCAAATTTTATTAAATGAATCTTGTTCAGGAAGGTGTTACAAGTTGCACTTTGAAATATCCTATTATTATTTGTGGTGTTCTCTTTATTTTTTTCTTTAGTAATGACTCTTTATAATTTCTGTACGGTGGTGATAAATACATAGAAATTTGGAACTTTTATGGCCCCTTGTTCAATAGAAACTATTATCTTGAAGCGATTACACTTTTCCTCTACAATATCCACCTTTTTTTCCTAGGTTGTTTTTGTTTGAAGTTAATGGGACTGTACCATTGTTTCATTGATTGTTGGCAACACAAGAGCAAATAATTTTAAGGAACAAAGAAATGCACGGGCTGTAAACTCACAAGTACAAATTCTCAGTTTTCTCAGGGAAAATCAGGAGTGTCTTCCTAGGAAAAATGTCCATCTCAAACAGGAAAAACCAGGGGTACCACAATAGAAGAACATGGTGTACACCAAACCTCAGATTTATGAAATAATTATGAAAATTTGACAAACATGTAAAAATAAACTTGACAGCAATTTCAAAGATTCAAAAATAGGCAAAAATAGTGTGAAGGACACTGGAGATGAGTTGCACTCTTCTGTAACATCCCAACTTGCTTCTTACTTAAATTTCCAGCTAGTTCTTTTTATTATGGATTTTTAAAATATCCATCAAATGTGGATGACTCTCTTTGTATTTATGATAAAACACTTTTACCTTGTTTCATTCTTTGTCTATAACTAAAACAATGAGGAGTACCAAAACTTTATAGAAACCAGAGTATCTGTAGAATCTTGAGCTTCAAGCATATGCATCCAGGTAATGGCAAGAAACATTGACCCAGAGAAGCTTTAGTTTTTTCAACTGCTCTGCCAAATTCTGAGAATGTTTGACTTATATGAACAACATCACCACACGTATTGCAAATTTTTTTCTTCTATGTCTTCAAATTGCTCACTATTGAAGCTCAGGTTGAGTGTTCTTCAGTGTGGTCACTGCTGATACAAACAGAAATATGAAATGTCACTGTGGCCAATAGTAAGAGGCAGGGCAGAGTCCCGAGAGTAGAGGCTTGGTGTCTGCTGCAAATAAATATCAACTTAGGGAAATGAAAGTTTCTCATGTTTTCATTCATATAAAGGAAGAAAAGGGAAGAAACAAGGCTTGAGTACAGAGACAGAGTGAAGGATGGGTAGCTCTTACAAAGGTAGAAGTTATATGAATTATGTAAGACCAACCTGTATTTATTATAGTTTGAACATTATTCAGGCTTTCAAGACGATGGCATCTGCTTCTACTTTCTCTCTCACTAAATATGCAGCATAACTTTTATCTTTACCATGTTATTCTTCATGTTTACACTTGGATGTCTGTTTTTCTCCTCATAGGATCATGCCTACACATTCAATCTCTAATCTTCATATCCCAGGTTGATGCCAGTGAAGTCTCCTCATGAACTTAGAATTCTGATGCATCATCACATTTCATTTCATACAGTTCTAATTGTTCCCACAGCATTATAGTGGACCTAAGCTCCCAAATAGAAAATGAGCAAAGAGCACAGGTCCAAGCAGGTCTAACAAGGCCAACAAGTGTAAAAGCCTAACTCTTCTTTGCAAATCATAAGATTTGTCAGAATAGAAAGGTACGAGGAAAGGTACTACATCTGTTACCTCATCACAGGGAAGAGTAAGGTGGGAATACTGTCAGCCAATGATCAGCTAGCACCACAAAGTGAATCTGAACTCATCCTGGGTGGCATAGAGAACCCGAGGTAATCAGGAGTTCTCAGTTATCCTGTGTACCAGGGTCATCCTGTGAAACATTCTCTTTCTCTCTTTAGACACACACACACACACACACACACACACACACACACACACACACACCTTCATTTTGACTGTCATGAGAAAGAATCAGGTTTTTAACATTAACAATTGTGAAGATAAACTGATTTTTGGTTACTTAATCTATGACAGAACATCAAGCCTGCATGGCATTTTTGTTATGACAAAGATCTCTGATCTATACTGTGTAATGACCACATCTCCATCTACCTGGTTTGTTCCATTGCTACCAAAGTACTAATAATCTTTTCCACTCACTTTTTTCCTATAGATGCTTAGTTCAGTTTGAACTTAAAAAAAAAAAAAAAAAAAAAGAAAAAACCTTAAACATGATTTTGTGCCCATGTTTCTCTAGGCAGTTCTGTCTGCTGCATGTCTAACACTGTAGCCTGAAGCTGCTAACGACTTTGGTGGATTTCAGAATGTATTTTCATTGGGCTAAGTCCCCTTAGCACCTGTTAAGAAACAGTGCCTGTTTCTAGTGTTATATGGAAAATAATGAGGAAGAGAGCGCTTAGGAATTTAGTTTCTACATATTTAGTTGAGAATGCACAATGGAGGAAGGGCTAAGCATTATTTTACCTCTCTGTGGAGAAAGCTCTTAAAAATTCAGTGTTTCTTTTTATCTATACAGAAAGTATGAACACAGGTGTCTAGAAGAACTATATACATGGAGAGAAAAAAATCATTGAAGCTCTTGATGCTCACAGCTAGTTCTGTGCATGGTCTTGTTCAAAGTGATTCAAAAATGCCTAAATAAGGTACAAATATTTTTCAGTGAGGTGACAATCCTGGTAACAGATATAGCAGATGAGGAAACATTGGAATTGCTGAAAAGACGATGCTTTACATTTCTAGGATGAACCTAGTCACTGTTCTCTGAGTGACTCCTTAGGAGAAAATGTTTTAGTTCCTGCCTTCAAAATAGCTAAACATCAACAGCTTGATTCATGTGAGCTTTGTTTGAGTTTTTGTTTTGTTTTGTTTTTCATTTTAGATTTTGTAAAAAACAAACAAACAAACAACCCCCCCCCCAAAAAAAACCAAAAAAACAATGCAAAAAGTCTTCAGACCAATCCTGATGTAAGAAAGAAAAATGGCTATTGTTTGCAGTGCTCTCTGCCCACCATGGGTCCACTTGGGATTTAAGAGGTTGGAGGTGGTAAGATGTTGAGTAAAAGGCAATACAGTTCTAGTTCTACTTCTTAGGTTTCAAATGGCTATTACTGATTGTCTTATAATCAAATGAAAAAGTCGCTTAATAAGCCAGGTGTTATGATAATTTCACTCAACCAAATATTGTGGCTTTTTTTTTTTTTTTATCATTTCTCTATTATCTGACTTCACTGAGTAAAGCTATGTAACAGACACCACTTGTTATAAAATTGAGTTTCACACTGTTCTTACCACTGCTCTTTTACAGCAAGAGCCCTAAATAAAACAGAGAGTGGTTGAACAGTATATTCACAGTCACACACACAACACATGACAACATGAAGATTTACACCCAAAGCCTCTGTGCTTTCGATCAGGATGTAAAGAAGTTTCTTCATGTACTCTAATAAAAAAGAGGAAGGGAGGCAACACTGTATGATATCTGTCACTGATGAAATACAGAGATGGGGCGGGGGTTACTGCAACCATCCTCCTCAAGGTGGTTACAATAATGTTTTCAGAGAACAATAGCTATTTCTCTCACCACTGTGAATTCTTGGCCAGAGGCAACTTGTGGCAGGAGAATTTTATGCTGGCTAACAATTTGAGAGCACAATTCATCAAGGCACGGAAGGTTTAATGCAAAGAAGAGTTCAAGGTTTGGCTACAGAAGCTAGAGGCTGCTCGCTCACATTCAGAGGTATGAACCTGGAGACAAAGGCAAGGTAGGAGGTGGGACTAACTGAAAACTTCAAGGTTTGCACCTGAGTGAGCCACTCCTCCAGCTGTATCCTGCATTCTAAAGGTTTCACAATCGCTCAAAACAGCACAGTCATCAAGATACCAAGTATGTAAGTATATGAGCCTGTGAGGGACATATCCCATAGGCACTATAACACTTAGGATTCCTTTGAAGAGAGTCAAAGTTTCCTTTATTAGAGCTCAATGTGCTGAACTAGCCCATGGTTCCTATTGGTTACCTAAATAGGAAGAAGCAATTCCCTGATAATGAAATTTCTAACTTTCTCAAACAGTTGGACAAATCATCCAATGCCAACAACTTCTTTTCTATGTCAAACACAGGGGTTTTCTGTGTCTTTTCCCTATTACCCTTGTTGCGTAAATTATTCTACTAAATCTTTAAGGAGACACGCAAAGTAGGGTGGTATCTGTTCTTGCCTCTACTGATGATAAAGTGGTTTACAGAACAGTTTAGTAATTTACACAGGGTCACACAGCAATGTGAAAAGAGACAGGTTTTAGAGATCAGTGGTGTGGCTCCACTGGGAAACCTATCCAGTGATTTTACTCTGAGTTAAAATGGTAAGAGCTTAGTCTGACATTCATAGGTTAAATCTGTCTTTGCTTTGAAGCCTCTTCAGCTCTTCAATACAGCACTTGTAACACGTAATAATTCATTTGGTTATACAAATATTTAATTCTAGATGAGTCCTGTAACTGAAGATCTTGAAAATCCTAATCTTTTTATATTAAATCCTGTATTTTTTAAAATTGATACACTTGGTATTAGTTTTTTATTCTTCTTCCTCAACATATTTTCACTCCCCAAGTTCCTTTCCAATCTATCCATCTCCAAACAGCTTCTTTTCTATATTCATTTCATATGCATTCTATAGCCCTCCAATGCCTCTTCTTCACATAACATGGTTTCTGTACTAGTCTAAGAGCTATTTTCACAACCATCCCCCCACCAAGTCTCATATGCACAGACATGATAAGCTAGGACCTACATACAAGTATGAACATGTTATGAAAATGGTTAGGTTAGCAAAAGCAGTCTAAAGATTCAATGCAATCGCCACAAAGTTTCAATGGCGTGTTTCACAACTAGACAAAATAATCCAAAAATTAACATGGAAGCACAGGACATAACAGGGAGCCAAAACAATCCATTACAGAAAGAAGACAATCATTTTGAGTAATAGAATAAAAGGGATCGTGACTATCACAGAAATACCAACTGACAACTGACTACATGTAAATATCAACTGTAGAAGAAAAGAGAAAGCAAATAAATAACAGTGGATAAAAATAAATCTGCATTTCCTATCTAGGTGTCATGGTTCGGATATGGTTAGTTCTCTATAGGTTCATATAATGGAACCTTAGTTTTCAGTGAAATGGAAAGGCCTTTAAGTGACAGAGACATCTAGAGACATCAGTAAGTTATTAAGGGTGCTGTCCTTAGAAGGAATTAATACAGGTCTATAGGATAATTATAACAGTTTGACTTCTAGATCACTTTCTGTCTGATAACAAGTGCACTCATTGTTGAACTACTCCTTTGTGACTAGACATCTTCATCAGAGTTGAACCAATGCCAGCAGCACATCCTGAATGCCCAGAGTTCCGAGCTCAGTAAGCTTCTGTCTCCCTTGCAAATTCTATATTATCAATGAGAAGTAAGTTAACAGGCTTTGTGTGTTTCCCAATTACTCAGCAGTTAATAAATAGCTTTCCATTATATTGTAAACTGTATCACAGTTGAATTAATCATATAGTCTTTCTATGATATCACCTGAACCTTAATTCAAAAGCATTGGAATGCTATCCATATAAGAAATCAATAAAAATACATTTTCTTGAAATATATTTCTATGACCATCAAGCTAAGTAAAAGTCAATTAAAGAAATTTTACAAAAAAAAAAAAACAGTGTAAATATTCGAACAAAAGTAGATTGATAAAGTATTTTTAGCTTGGAAAAGCATTTGAAGTTATAAAAACAACCTGAAGAAAAGAAATTAATACAAAAATTTGGACCTTTTAAAAGTAACAAAATTTATCACATTTGAACTTTTTTGAGCAATTGTTTTAAGAAAATCTGAACTTTTTGCGTCTCACTTCTCTGTGGTATAAGACAGAACCACCTCAAATGTCACACAAAGATCTAAATATTAACTTTTTAAAGAAAAATCAATTCAGTGTTTCTATCTTATTTAGTTCATATTCTGTGTCCTTTGTAGAGACAAAAAAGTGTACTTCTAGATGGAGAGGTGAATAAGGCAAGAAAAATGTCATTCCTTCTACAAAATTATGGAGAACATGAAATGAGAACTTGGAGGAAATCATCCTATTCAATTTCTCCTTTCTCATTGACTATCTTTTCCCAAAATGTTTGGGTTGAGTGACATTATGAGAAATGTCTGGATGAAATTCTACTTGGATGAGAAAAAATGTACAAAGTAAAAGCTGAAGCCTTGACCTAGGGAGGGAAGATGGGGACTTCTGCTTCAGGTCCTTTCCCATGTTTTCCCCAGCAGGGAGGGGCAATTGAGTGCTCTCCTATATTGGGCTGATATAATTTTATCACAATTCATAAAAACAAAGTTTAGTATGTCTCATTTCCTTAGTAACTTTTGGAATATTTTAATCCCAGCAGCAGAGTATCTTGCTGTTGTTATTTTTCACAATTCATGATGTATTTCTGGTTTCAACTTCACTATATACCCTCTGGGTCCACTAGATGTTCTCTCTTCCTAAAATACACAACGCCAGGCTTTTCTCTGTACAATAAAAACTATTGTACAGAGAAAATTGTGTAGATTGTGATGAGGTAGTTCAATGTTTGGTTCTCTGTGGTGGTTAATGCTAATCATCTCGACAACATCTAGCATCATGTGGGAGATGGGCCTCTAGCGCTGTCTACAGAAGATTATATTCATTATGTTAATGGAGATGGGACAAACTTCTCATTCTAAGTGGACCCATTGCCAGACTGGGATCCTGAACTGCATATTCAGAGAAAAGGAGCCGAGCTGCATGTGTGTATCGATTCCAGTATGTTTCCTGATGTTGGCTAATGTCACTGGGCACTTAAAGCTCTGACGGCATTAACTTACCCAATAGATTTCACTTCATCTTGTACTATGAGCTAAAATAAGCTCTCTTATCCCTTAACTTGTTTTTGTCTCTATATTTTATCATAGAAAGAAGAAGAGAGACGAGTATGGTCTCTCACCCAGGTTTTATTCTGCTGTGCTGCATTCAAAGAGAGGAACTGCAAAAAGGCAAATATTTTTAATGAATTATATTGTCAGCCCAACTGAGTTTCCACCACTTGCTCATGAGATAAGTTGTATTTAAACTTGTGGATCAAAGATCAAAAGAATATTTTTAACCACAGTATACTATGGTTTAGTAATGAATAAATAAAGCAAGTAATCTTCTTTGCAAATAGACATCAATAGATTTTATAAAGTTAAAAAATGATTTAAGAACAAATGCTTTATTATGACACATTAGGTTCACTCTAATGGTCAAAGTGGGTCTGAGAATGAGAATGAACAGGAATGGAAAGAAAGCAAAATAAATTGTGCAAGAAGACAAAGACTTCTTCTAAATAGAGGCTATGATCTTAAAGAGTAAATTAGCATACCGGAATGGAAACAGCAAATATATCCAGGCCAAATATGTTTTTAATTGATTTAGAAAAGAAGCCCAAGGGAATTGTTACCAGACTATAAAATTGTCTGTTCTCAATTGAAGAAAAGGACAGAGTCTTAAACATTATACGCATGGTAGAGGGACCAGGGCAGGTGCTGGTAGGTTAGAGCAGGAGTAACCAGCACCTTGTGAAAAATATCTCAGGACTCAGAGCAGAAGTAGCAACCAGATTCTGGGCAGAGCTGGGGGGGAGAGGAAGCAAGACTAACAGCTAATATTTGTTGAAATTTCATAAGCTGAGCATCATAAATTGCCATTTTCTCAGTTGCGGTAAGTTATAGTTAGCTGAAGTCAGCCCTGGGGAACACTGAGAGGTTGAATGAGAAGAAGAGAAGAAAGGACTCAGGAGAACATGAGGAGCAGCAACTGAACAGGATCTAACAGATGGCCACATAAATACTCTAAGACCCAGTCACATGTCTTGTAAGTACCTGCAGCTTTGGGAAGAATATCAGCATCAGAATGTGAAGACAGACAAGATGTCATGATTTTTTTCTGACAAATAGAACACACATTTATCTTCTAACTGTCAGAAGAAACATCAGAAGAAACATTCTGCCAAAACAAATGTCTGAAGCACAGATCAAGAGGGGAGAAAAAGGGAAACACAACAGTCAGAACCTGTAAACGGTGTTGTTTCTCTGTGTCTGCTCGAGAGGTCTAATAGGTTAAACTGTTAAACATTCAGTTTTAGGCCTCCTGGCAGTGCACAGGGGAGTAAGAGAATAAAGAGAACACTGGGGTCATCTCTATTGCTCAGAGAAACAGCAAATAAAGACATTTCTGATGGCCCTGAAGGAGTATCAGAAAAGAAGAAGAGAATATGCTGAGAATTCACAGTCCACCAGGGACTTCACATACAAAACTTTCAACAGCTGCTGTCCAGATTCATGATTGTCTAAACAAGTAAATATAGACTTTAAGAAAGAAATGTATAAGAATATAGGCTGTCTATTGTTATCCACCTCTAGACTTAGAGTTAGTGAGTGCAGCCAGTACAAAATACAGATCTTTTCTTTTTTTCTTTTTTTCTTTTGTTTTTTCTTTTGTTTTTTTCAAGACAGGGTTTCCTTGTCTCTCCCTGGCAGTTCTGGAATTCACTCTGTAGACCAGGCTGGCCTCAAATCTGCTTGCCTCTGCCTCTCATGTGCTGGGATTAAAGGCGTGCACCACCACCGCCTGGCAACAACACATATCTTAATGTACCTACATATTGGTTCATGCATAAGTCATGACATGAGATAAGATGCCTATTCATCACAGTTCTGAGACTAGGAGTTTGAAGATGCTGAACATGACACAGGAAATGAAAAGACATACCTGATTAAACCTATGACAGTTTCTTATTATGTCACATCTTTCTAAAGTTAGCAAAATGATTCAAAATGATCTATGAGAAGGAAGAAGATGTACATGTTCCTCTAAGACTCAGTAGAAAAAAAGAACTGTGCTTGATTGTTTTAAGGGACTGTTGTGTGAATTCACAACTAGAGTTCAGATGCTCTCATGCACTGCCTGGCATCTCAGCAAGGCAGACTGCCATGGAATATTTCCTTTCTAGTACTCATTGCTGGTTATACATTTCACTGATGGAGCAGATAGACTACTGTGCTTTCTAAACTTGGGTTTGAGAAGATAGTGTGATAATAAACATGTGCACACTATCAACATTATCCTTTAAAAAAAATGGATGGCCTGGCAGTCAAGCTGCACTCCTTCATTCCCTGGATTTGCAAGACAGTGTGAGTTGGTAGCCAGCCTGGTCTACAGAGCAAATTCCAGCAATGCCAGGACTACAAAGAGAAACCATGTTTTAAAAAAATAAAAGAAAGAAAAGAAAAAAAGAGAGCCTAGAAAGCTAAAAACTGGGGAGCTTTGATTGTGCTGCTTTCTCAGGGGACTCAAGTTTAGCTCCACACATATGTACAGGGCAGTTCAAGGCCACCTACAACCCCAGTGCCAGGGTTTCCCATAAACATCCTAATTATACTTGAATATGCCTGCCACATACACATAATTTAAAATAATATTAAAATAATATATAAAATAATATTAAAATCTTTAAAAATTGTAAGACCCTAAGACTTGGGCAAGAGAGTAATAGATGTCCATTTAGAGGGTATAGGACGGACTCCTAACACCCCAAATCTAGCTGAAATTCTCAGACAATAAATTGTATTATAATTTTAAAAGGCAAGAGCTGTACACACTAAAATAGGATTGTAAATGTGTATAACTACTCACACTTGCATTATCATAACTACTAAAAATTAACATTAAAAGGACAAAACTCCATAAAGGTTAGCAGTGAATTGTTCTGTGTTCCATCAGTGAACTATAGCAATAAGTATTACTGTAGATGCTTAGAACTAAGACAATCAAAATCAAGAGCAGCAACAAGCTCAAGAGCGAGCAAGAGGAAAAGGAACAAACATTTCAAATGGGGTTCACTGTATTTCATGACTATATGGTTAATGAGGTAGGTGTGTGTGTGTGTGTGTGTGTGTGTGTGTGTGTGT
>JADRCD010205913.1:0-24191 GCA_019843815.1 Montemys delectorum | reverse complement strand
TCTTTGACTCCAAGAGAGCAGCTCCTTTCTTATCCCCCTAACCTGATGCATCAAGTCTCTGCATGATTAGATGCATCCTCTCTCACTGAGGTCAGAAATATCAGCCCTCTGCCACATATGTGTCCGGTAGTCTCAGACCAGCCCATGTATGCTCTTTGGTTGGCTTAATAAATTAACTTCTTTCCAGAATCAATCTATAAAGATTTTTATACCTCACAACATCAGCTAAAGACCAAGCTGCCAACACATGAATTCTTGGGTGAGAAATGCACATCCTCTCATGTGGGTAAAGAGATACACAAGTTATTAAAGTTGTATTATTCAAAATTAACAGCACAGATTGATATGCATCCTCCTATAGCCATCACATATTTTCCACAGAGCCAAAACGCAATTGTTATGTATATCTATCCCCCAAATTTAATTATTATATAATAATTAACATGTTGAATAGCAGGGCGGTGGTGGCATATGCCTTTAATCCCAGCACTTCTGAGGCAAAGGCAGGCAGATTTCTGAGTTCCAGGACAGCCAGGGCTATACAGAGAAACCCTGTCTCAAAAAGAGAAAAAGAGAAAGAAAAAGAAAAAGAAAAAAAGAAAAAAGAAAAAAAGAAAAAACAAAACAAAAAAAGTATGTTGAGTGAGCATCCTATACCTACATGGATCATTTAAGAACAGGGTTTGCCTGTGAAAATAAGACAAAGAGTAAAGTCAAACAATACAGAATACCTGTGTAGGAGAATTCTGAGAAGGCTGATCATGTCTTGTCATTGTATAGAGCATGCTAGCAGGATGCTGAATTAGTCATCAATGTCATTTGAAGGTTTGCTGATGCTCACACCCTCCACTGCTCTTCCTTCTCTGTAGTGACATGGATTCCTGGGTTAATATTTTACTTCTGACAGGTAAGATGTCTGATTTGGAAGCTATTCTAGATATTCAGCTTAGAAAGACTTGGATCAGAGGGATCAGAGGCCTTTTATCTTCCCTGTGACAAGTGTATTATGAGTAATTTTATTTATCTCCATTAGATTGGATATGCCAACATACTCCATGTAGAATCTTCAAAATAAAATAATCCAAAAAGATAATATTATAGCCTTTTGAAAATGCCATAAATATTATTTCAATTGGATATTTATCTAAGAGAATCTATTATTAGACTTAAAGCCTTTTGAGGTATTTTATGCTTTTTGTTGAAACCAAGAGGGTTAAGTTTTGTGTTCTAATGTAATCATAATCAGATCACTGCTTCCTCTGAGTGTAACAATAATATCTTAGTCATTTCCCTGTTTTTTCTCTTTATCTTCTTCTATACATACAAGACCTCTAAAAATACGTGTGAATGTACACTGTTTGGTTCTACTGACTACTTAAGTGTTACTAAAAGTCCTCTTTTACCTCAGAACTGCTATCTGTCCTCACATGGCTCCTAGAGTCATGTGAATGAATATAGATGTTAGAAAGACTTTATCTATGTGGTCCTTGAAGATGTGGTATATATTCACCAAATTGGAAGTGAATATGAACATTAGAAATTCTAAGTCACCTCCAGGATAAGAGTAATAGCATCACTAAACTTATCAGTGGGATGGGGGGTGAGATGGTCACATCTTCCTCGGTGTCACACATAACTGTAATGTTCCTTCTGATTTTCTGCTTCCACTAAAGACATGGAATTTGTCCCTCTGGACTTTTCGCCAAATTTTCATCTTTCCAACAGACCTATCTTCATTGTTAAGGAAAGAATAATGTGCCAAATTGCAGCAACTTGTGAGGTTATAGATAACATGGTTCTGAAGTGTTATTCATAGAAAGTTATACATGCACACGGAAATGGTCTGTTAACTCCCCATGGAAATGCTTCATTCATTGTAGTGTGTCTATAACATGCCAGCTTCCCAGCTTCTATGTTGTTTTCATAATTAAGAACAGTTACAACTGATATACTACATGAAATCACAAGACAGATGTAGCACATCTTTAATTGTTGTAATTGGTTTGACCTGCATGATTGAAGAATGCATGCAGCTCCCGAGAGAACTAGTTATGGACATAAACTCTACTCCCTACATTTTACAATGCTTTTTGCACTACATTTTGAGAGCAAGTGGCTGAGGAAGCTGGAGCTGTGCCATTTTGGTCTCTAGACATAAACCATGGTGAAAGCCAGGAAGTAACCAGTGTCATTATCACAGGTGCCTGTGCAGTAGAAGCCTGCTTGCTGCACTAGAACCACTGACCTAGAACTAATATATGCATTATTATTGCTCCAAATAAGTTTATGAGTCAGCTTATATTGCACATGAAGTTAATAAAGGAGGGTCATGCCTTGTTGGTGTTTTATTTTCTGAACGACATTCCTGAAGTGGTTCCAAAGGAGTACACTCAAATTTTCTCTGTTGTGTTTAAATATTTATCTCAATTTGAGGTATATTAAAATATAATATTTTCTTCTTATTGGGTGTGGAAGATATTTTGTATAACCGGACCATTAACATTAAGTAACAATATTTATTTATTAGATCCTAACAAGGTGTGTCTACTAAGTGTCTTTTACTAACCACCAACAAGTTCAAGGAATCTTCCTATGGTCTTAGCAATCTAGCTGCCACTGCAGTGTTTGGGTGATAGGATGACTGCTACCTACTGCCCCTAGCCCATTGGTTAGGACAGTATATATAGCTGATGTTGCTGGGAACAAATAATTTCTTTGCTTGCTTTTAATCCTTTAATTTTGGTAATTAGGAGTTTAAGCAACTATCAATTTCCTATAGATTATGAATAAAAGGAAAGCCTAAGAAGCTATCATTCATATGTGATAGAGCTATCATTCATATGTGTTAGAGCATGGAGGAAGGCTGAGTTGAAGCAAACTTCCTCAGGAGCCTGGAAGATGGAATGCCAGCACTCAGGTTATCAATTCTGGATGCTAGAGCAGGTCATACTCTGCAAAGAGCATCACTAACTGTGTGCATGGGAAAGATATAAGCCATCGATCTGGCCCCAGCCTCCAGGGAGGGAAATGGTAGGATGTGGCCTACTGAAGAACTTGATCCTCCCTCACTGCCATACTTAAAGGTGGCTGAAAACATTTAGAGATCAATCCTATTTGGTGCCATGTCCTCACAGTAATTTGTGCTGAGATTCAGCATCCTTGGGTCAGCAGTAGACCAAAGCTTAGGCCACACAGGATTCAGCAGCATTAAAGAGCTTTACCTTATGTAAGGATGAGAGAGCCTGCTAGACTGTGGGACAACAGTCAGAATCCTCAAGGTAAATGCAATTTGGGATGCCAATGGCTACACTCAAACAGGAAAGGATGTTGGGAAGCCAGGCATCTGGAAGGCAGAGGAGGAAGTCTTCAGGGGGAGGTTTTCAATCATGTCTATTATACCTGAAATGGACTAGCATATATTTGCCTGCTTTGGGTAGCACATGCTATTTAAAATTATAACGTATTTCTTTCAAGATTTCCGCTTCCCTTATTCCAAGATTGCTTTCTCCCACATTGCTCCCTCATGTAGACTTTAGTAAATAACTTGTCTTAAATGAACTCAGAGTGGGGGTAAAAAGAAGAGAGAAGTGGAGTCATTAGCTGAATGTGTTATACATCAAATTGCAGTTTCTATTGAGTCATGCAGAGTTAAGCAACAGAATAATTAACTCAACACAGTCATGATGTTGAAAGAAGGGGAAGTTTTTTCAGTTGCAGAAAATTGACTTAACAGATGGCAGCTATCTTGGGAGCCCTACCTCTATTTTTCTCAAATCTGGTCTTAGTACCTCTACCATGTTTATCAACTGTTCATCAATACCAGTTGGACTCTGGGCCATTAGTTTCACAATGGAGTAAGGTGAAGATAAGTCTGTGTCTTAGAAGTGAGGTCTATTATAGCAGGGAGAACTAAGTAAATGTGGAAGGGCTTCAATGCTCCTGGTCTCCAAGGCAGTCATGCTTTGTACAACAGTCTCAGGGAAGCTTCAGCTCTTAGCCTGCCATTCCCATTCTGCCTTCCTAGCTTCTTATAAGCAGATTCTTGTCCTACTTTAGATCCCAATCAGATGTAAGATGATATCAAATACTTTCTCCCATCTACTCTCTTCAACACACCTGGTGATTCAGTTACTACTTTGGTGACCTGCGCAGTTATACTAAGGTTCTATTTTCCCACCAAGCACACCTGGCATCACACAAAAGGAAAGTTGTAATATTTTTACTAGGGCATGTGTATCCATTGAAATTGAAGAAATTACAAGAACAAACCCCTGGTGCCTCCCCCTCCCCCTGCTTGCTATCCTACTCTCTCCCACTTATTGGCCCTGACATTCCCCTACACTGGGGCACAGAAACTTCACAGGGCCAAGGGCCTCTCCTCCCATTGATGATCAACTTTGCAATCCTCTACTATATATATGCTCCCAGAGCAAGCAGTCCCACCATGTGTACTCCTTGGTTGGTGGATGAGTCCCTGGGAGCTCTGAGGGTACTAGTTAGTTCATATTGTTGTTCATCCTAAGGGGCTGCAAACCCTTCAGCTCCTTTGTTCCTTTCTCCAACTCCTTTACTGGGGACCCTGTACACAGTTCAATGGATGGCTGTGAGCCTCTATTTCTGTATTAGTCAGGTACTGTTAGAGCCTTTCAGGAGATAGCTATATCAGGCTGGCTTGTCATTCCTTTAGTCTCTGCTCCATAGTTAGTCTCTGCAACTCCTTCCGTGGGTATTTTGTTCCCCCTTTTAAGAAGGAATGAAATGTCCACATTTTGGTCTTCCCTCTTCTTGAGTTTCTTGTGGTTTGTGGGTTGTTCTTCCTGTATTCCGAACTTCTGGGCTAATAATCACGTAGGGAAAAGAGAAATCATATTACGTGTAAATAAAGAAAATATCTAATAAAAAAATTTTAAAAAAAGAGAGAGAAGTTCTAACTTGAGTTACCTTATTTAAATATAGATATCTATGAGTTTTTCCTATTTGAAATAAATAAGTTATATTGTGTCCATATTAAAAAAAAAAGATACAGACACAACCTTCATAATTTAATATGCTTTAATCAGTTCAATAGCTAGGCAGGTGTCTACCCTCCATGCTGTCAGAATCTATTACTTTCTCGATAATCCAAGTTATTACTTACTATGTTTCATCTGCTCTTCATTCCAATTGGCCAGCCCACATGGCCATGTTTTTCTGGCTCTGCCAAGCCATGGCAGCTCTCCTTCTCTTCTGCATGTTTTTCTTCTTCTATGGCTGCCTCCTCTCCCCCCCCCCTCTCTCTCCCTCCCTCCCTCCCCTTCCTCATGCTTCTCCTCCAGAAGCCTGTGATAACTCAACCCCACGTATCTCTTTTCTGCCCAGTCATTGCTGCTGGCATATTTATTCACCAATCAGAATTAACTTGGGGGAAAGGGTCCCAGAGGCTATGTGCAGTCTCCAGGTTTTGGGGCCCTGCAGTTAACATTACAACACACAGCAAAAGAAAAAAACCTAAATTTGTGAACAATTACAATTTCAAAGATGAAAAAAAAAACAAAAAGAAAACATAATAAAAAGAGGAGAAAACATAACAAGATGCAAGAGACAATGAAGAAGATACTGATGTCCTGAAAAGGAGAAAGAGAAGTCTTCAGTTAATAATATTATTTCCAGCTTGGACAAATGCATTCCCATTAATCAATTTCTTAGATTAAAAATAACAATGTTATTTTTCATTTATAAAATGAGAACTACAGACTATTCAGATATCAAGTGTACAATTGCACATAAAGCAGGGTATATTGTTCATTGATTTATTCAATTTTGGTATACTGACACAAATAAAAAATGTGCCCCAGAAGCAAAAAAAAAAAAAAAAAAAAAAAGGAAATTGAAGAAATAATTGTGTTCACTCCTGTAGAGAGTAACTCCAAACCCTAGCTTCTTTGAAAAGACAATCATCATTCATTAATTTATGCAATAAGCCTTGTCATTATATTAGATTAGGGAGAGGATATGGAAAAGAAACAAAAGACAACAACAACAAAACTAATTAAGTCTCTCCACAAATGTCCAATCCTGAATTTAGAGTGCCAGTAAAAAGGATAATAGCTAATCCCAGCCAGCTATCACCTAACGTAGTAATATAAAAAAACATAGAATGCATAGTATAATCTTGACATTAACAATTAGGACAAACGTGTAAGTTGACTCATTTCCTAATTTTTTTCTCATGTTATAACAATATATTTGCTTAAAAGACAATTTGATGATTGTTTTAGCAGAATGTATTTTTTTATGAGATGCCACATATTTTGGTTACGCTAACTGATTTAACTCCTGTACTCACCACCTCTCTTTGCCTAGGGGGATTGACCTATATGAAGTATAATAATGTCAATGTCCTAACTAGTAGATGACCTTGATGGATCCATAAGGCATGAAGACAAAATGTCAGTGATTGCCACTCAATTTCCTTACTGTCATTGGTTTTCTAGTTGGCTTTCCATTGATATGATAAACATCACAAACCAAAGAAACTTTGAAGAAAAAGCAGAATGTATTTGGCTTATATTTCCTTGTCATATTGCATTACTGAGGAAAGTCAAGAAAGGAACTCTCACAGGAACCTGGAGGCAGGAAAAGATGCAATCCCATGGTGAATGCTGCTTGCTGGATTACTCCTCACAGCCTGCTCAGACTGGGGTATTAGATTTATAGGAGAGGAGGGAAAGCTGAAGATCTGCAGTTAACCTACTTACTTCCCTGGCTCATGAGGCCTGGTGTGTGGGAAGGTTCCCAGGAAATGCTTGGTGGAGTTGGGGCCTGAGATAATGGAATGAGTAGATGACAAGAAAATTTGAAGGGGAAGATATATGCTATCCACTAGAGATTAGCTCCACATACCTAGAAACACATTTTACCTGAAACTACCAGTAACTACCTAGGGAGATCCTAGAAAAATATCTTACCAGATAACATACACTCATCACAATGTAGTGAGATTTTTGGCAAAACAAAACAAAACAAAACAAAGCAAAAAAAAAAAAAAACCCAAAAACCAAATATGATATATATTTTGTTTGAATCCAAGGTATGCATATGAGGCTGCTTCAGAGTGTTCACAGTCACTAACTATGACAGTCTTATATCCTAAGAAGAGCATGATTTTTGCCAGCAGCAGATAGTGTAAATTTGGAATTCTGAAGACTCTAGAGAGGATATAAATGGGAGAGTCCCAAAAGGGCCCAAATCGTAGTTGTTGCTCCTCCTACTGCTAGTGGTTCCTGTTGTTTTGTCAAGTGGTTATGAGCAAAGATATGAAATTGATGATATCTTGAAAACAAATATCAAATTTGACCCAAAGTACCTTAGGTTCCTAGTCAGCAGGGAGTAGTATATTGAGGACTATCCCCCTTCTCTCCTCTAACTTTCTTTCTTTTATACCTAGTGTTGGGAGTTGGAAGGAATTAGCTTGGTAAAAAAGTTTGAAAAGTAGTAGATAATACAAGCCAATAAAATAGCCCCCAAAAGAGCACCAATACCCTAAGAATGAAAGAGTACAACAGAATTCAAGGAACAAATCACTCACCCATCCAAGGCAAAACCCAATATTAGCACCTAGAGTTGCTAACTTCCCAAACGCAGATGCTATATGACAGTATAAAAACACCAGATTCATCAAAAGAATACAAGAGATGGAAAAGAGACTCTCTGTCATTGTGGACTGTATTGAAGAAATGGATAAATTGGTCAAATAAAATGTCTAAAAATATATCCTGGCACAAATCAACCAGAAAATCTGGGATACTATGAAAAATATTCAATCCTAAGAATAACTGGAATAGAAGGAGAAACCCAGGTCAATGGCACAGAAATTATTTTCAGCAAAATCATAGAAAAAAATACTTAACATAAAGAAGGAAATGTCTACGAAGATACAAGAAGACTAAAAAAACATCAAATAGACTGTACCAAAAAGGAAATCTTGTTGCGGGAAATATTACAAAAGAACCGCCAAGTCCCCATGCTCCATCCAGCTACTCTCTATCAGCCAGCTCTCTGGTGGGTCTGGAGCGCCTGCATTCCCTTCCCTGCCATGCCAGCTCCACAAAATGACCATCCACCCTGCAGTCAGCTGACACAATACCCAACAACCTGGTAGAAACAAAACTCTACAAGCTTATAATTAACAAGCCAGATTTATGTATCAATGAATTCTCAATTTACAAGATGCTCATGCAATAATTTCAGAGCCAATTGATAAAGATACAAGCTATCTACCTAGATCAGACAAGTTATCCGTTTATTCTATTCCTACTTAAGATTCATGACTACCTGTGGCTATTAAAACCATGCAGGATTAGGATCTTCTTACTGTCTGTCTGCCTCCATCTTGGCTTCTCCTCTGTTCTGAGTCCCTCTCTGTCCCTGCAACTCTTTATGCTGCTTCCCTTTTCACTGTCCAATCACAGGCTTCCTGCTGCACTAATATTTTAATGAAATTGGACAGGGAAAATCCTGCCACTAAGTTTCTATTGACTTACAATAATCAAAACACTAAATGTACAGAACAAAGAAAGAAATTTAAAAGCTTCAAAGCAAAAAATAAATAAATAAGTAGTAAGTAAGTAAGTAAGTAAATAAATAAATAAATAAATAATAAAAGAAGGCAGACCTATAGAATAATATTTGGCTTCTTAATAGAGACTGTAAAAGTCAGAATAGATGTTCTACAGACTCTAAAATAGCACAGATTTTGGGTCAGCCTTACATACCCAAAAGGAATCTTTCAATAACATTGCATAGAGAAAAATAAGGCATTCCATGATAAAATCAAATTTAAGCAATATTTATCTCCAAATCCAGCCCTACAGAAATCACAAAAAGGAAAACTGCAACCTAAAAAGGTTAACAACACCCATATAAAGTTGAAAAAATTCATTCTGTCTATCAACCATGGACTAAAGCTGTATATTATTAATAAAAGAAAGATAGAAAGCTCACAAACTCAAGGAAACTGAATAACTGATTATTGAATGAAAAGTGAGTCAAGACAGAAGTGAAGAATTTAGACTTTATAGAGTTGAATGAAAATGCATACATACTCAAACTTATGGGGCACCATAAAAGTGGTAATGAGAGGCAAGTTGTAGCACTAAGTGCCTACATTGAAAGAGAGAGAGAGAGAGAGAGAGAGAGAGAGAGAGAGAGAGAGAGAGAGACAGAGACAGAGACAGAGACAGAGAGAGAGAGAGAGACAGAGACAGAGAGAATAGAACAAAATGAATAACAGCCAAAAAAGACAGCAAGAAATAATCAAGCAGACTGAAATCAGTAAAATACAAAGAAAAAACAACAAACCAACCCAAAAAGCAATACAAAGAATCAATTTAAAAAAGGCTTAGTTCTTTGAGAAAAAAAAATCTACAAACCTTTGTCCAAATTAACTAAAAGGCAAAATGAAAGTCCAAATTAACAACATTATAATGAACAAATGGGCATAACAATAATACCAATGAAAATCAGAGTCTCATAAGAACGTACTTTAAAATCCTTTATGCCACAATTTGGGAAATCTAAAGGAAATGGATAATTTTCTTGATACATAAAAGCTACAGGAATTAAATTAAGATTGGAGAAATAATTTAAACACACCTACAAATCCCTAGTGAAATAGAAACAGTCATGAAAATTTTCTCAAACAAAAAGTTTAGAGTTAGATGGTTTTAACACTCAACTCTACCAGATATTCAAAGAACAGGTGATTCCAATACTACTCAAATTATTCCTTATAATAGAAACAGAAGAAAGATTGCCCAATTCATTTTATAAAACAGTAGTTATCCAAAGTATATAAATACCTGACCCCCACTCAGAAAAAATAAAGAATTAAAGACTATTTCCCTTACAAACGTTGATGCAAAAATTCTCAATAATATACTTGCAAACCAAATCAAATAACACATCAAAAAGATCATCTACCCTGATGAGATAGGCTCCATCCCAGGAACACTGATGAATGTGATCTACCATGTAAACAAACTGAAAAGCAAAACAACGTGTTATTCTTATTAGATTCTGGAAATGCTTATGACAAAATTCAACAAGTCTACATTATAAAAGTCCTGGAGAGATTAGGAATATAAAAGATATACCTTGGTCTAATATAGGCAGTTTATAACAAGTCTGTAGCCAATAGCAACTTAAATAGAAAGAAACTCAAAGGAGTTCTACTAAACACAGAAACAAGTTGAGGTTTTCCATTTTTTTTTTTCAATCTATTGAATAGAGGTATAAAGTCTAAGATACAGCAAAAATTAGATACAGAAAACTGAGGAAGATCAAGTGAATATGAGTTAGAAAGAAAGAAATCATAGTATCTTTATTTGCAAATGATGTAGGAGTATATGTATGTGACCCTAAAAAAACTGGTGAACTCCTACAGCTGATAAGCACTTTCATCAAAGTAGCTGGATGCAAAACTCACTCACAAAAATCAGTAACTTTCCGACATACAACTGTCAAATTGAGAGAGAATTCAGGTAAACATCATCTTTCACAATGGTCTCAAATAATATAAAGTATCTTGGGATAACTCTAATAAAGAAAGTGAAAGGGTTTATTATTAGAAACTTCAAATCAGTGGAGAAAGGAGATAACAGAAGATAGGAAGGTCTCCCATGCTCCTGGCTTGGTAGGATTAATATAATAAAAGTGGCTATTCTACCAAAAGCCATCTGCATACTTAAATGCACTCCCCATCAAAATTTCCACATAATTATTCACAGATGCTGAAAGAACAATTTTCAGCTTCCTATGGAAACAGCAAACATATAAGATAGCTAAAACACTCCTGAACTGTGGGAGATACCATCATCCCCAACCTCAAATTATATTGCACAGCTGTATTAATCAAAACAGCATGGTAGTGGTATAAAAACAGACAAGTATTTCAAGAATAGTTAATTGAAGACCAAGACATAAATCCACATTTCTGAATCACACCTTATTTTTCATAAAGAAGCCAGAAATACATACTAAAAGTAAAGACCAGATCTTCAATAAATGACATTGGTCAAATTGGATTTCTGAATATAGAAGAATCTTAATTGATCCATACATATCACCCTTCACAAAATTCAACCCCACATGGTCAAAGACCTCAACACAAAACTAGAAACACTGAAATTAATAGAAGAGAAAGTGGAATATACCTCATTGGCACATGAGAAGATATTCTGAGCAGAACACTTAGCACAGGCAGTACTATTAACAATTAATAAATGTGACCTAAAATGAAACTGAAAAAAACTTCTGCATAGCAAAGGATACCAGCATTTTGACAAAATAGCCTATAGAATGGGAAAAGAGATTTTACCAACAACATATATATTGGAGAGCTACTACCCAAAATATATAATGAACTAAATATCTAGATATCATGAAATAGTAAGATTATAAGGCCAGGCATCACCTGTCTTTGACCTTCAACCAATTCTGTGTCCCACACTGTACTTCTGCCATAAAGGCTGTGGGCTGACCCCTGGCAGTATTATTCAATGTTGGTTTATGAAATTCAAGCAAAAAATTTTATTCACTGTTTTTACTTGTCTAACAGCTTAAAATTATTCATATTCACTAAAAGCTTCACAACAATGAAATTAGTACTAATGAAAGAATATCTGTGTCAAGATATTTTCATTACTAGAATATTAGAATGCTAAATGAAATGAGCTATATTTACTGTTAACAAGAATCCTGAACAATTTTGAGTTAAAGAAATTAAAGGGGAAGGGTGAAATAGTTCAGCAGTTAAAGGAGGGCCCATGATGTGGCTCAGGAATAAAAAGGGCCCTGAGGCCCATGGTTGAAGGACAGAACTTACTCTTAGGAGTTGCTCTGACCTTTACCTGTTAGGTATATTTCTGTGTGTGTTTTGGTGAAACAAAGTACCCAAAAGAGGAAAATAACTTTCTTGACTCACAGGTGCAGAGTTCTCATTCCATTGCCACTTGATTGCACATAGAATTCTAGACTTGCTTTGAGCGCTAACACCATGCTGACTGCAACACTTAGCAGTGAAAGAAAGTCACAGTATTTATCGCTGATACAAACAGAGAGAATGTAAAAGAGCTTGGGACCATTCATAGTGCCCCCAAAACAGATCCCTGATGAACTGAGTCCTTCAGCCCCAGAACCCCTCTCACATTTTTCACAATCTCCCACTAATGCCATCATATTCTGAACAGAAGGATTAATCATTGCATTCAGTCAGTGTCCTCATGATATAATCATCTCTGCAGAAGCCAACATAGAAACCCCTAGACGTGTGCTTTACCAATCTCTCAGCCATCAGGTTGGTAATATTAATTCCTAAATATTCTCTGTCTTATTCTTTCAATAATGTATCCTATTCCCATTCTGTGTAAATCATCCTTTTATGTCTTTGCCTCACTTTTAAGGACCTATGTATTTGTCTTTTGTATTTGTGGAAAGATCCATGCAAGTAGCTGTTATATAACATTTGGCATGGGTGACTTAAGTGCCTATTCTGTCCTCAAAAAAAAAAAAAAAAAAAAAAAAAAAAAAAGAGACGGCTACATAAAAATATAATTCTTGTTTATATTTCTCTTTTGCTATCTTTTTCATGTAGCATAGAAAGGAGCATGTAGTAGATATTCAGCCCAAATGTACTTGATAAATTTTGCTACAAAGCTGCCTTTTGGTTCTGATAAAAACATTAATTAAGTGTGACACCAAGTCTCCTCAAGAGGAAAGATACAACCACATTCAACAATGTTTTTCTGCAACAGCATACCACTGATTCTCATCAGGATTTAAGTGAAAGTATACTAGGGGTTAAATTCACTTGACTAAGGTCCATTCTGCTCATCATAAAGTGCTTCATATACAATGAGAGTGTTTTCATAAATTATAAGAACTTCCTGTTTCAGCTACGTTACTGGAAAAAAAAATCCAGTAAGCATATTCGAAGTAATGTATTCTCCCCTTTACTCCTGCCCAAACTCCTATAAAAAGAAAACTCAAAATATACCCTTTTCCTGCCGTTTCTACTAACAGATTTCTGCTACAGGGCAAATAAAGCTATTTTTCTTGAATGTTGGCATTTGAAATCAAATCAGGATAATTATTCTGAAATTCCTTTAAAATATCTTTCAAAAAAGAAGAAAACAAAAGAAAAAAAGAAAAGAAAAGAAAACCTCAAAACATATGACCTACTTTGACCTGTTTTGGTCAGTGTGCGCTATTTCCTCTACCCGCTGCAGGCTGATCTTGCTCAGAGCTGAGATTCCAGTCATCTTTGGAATGACAATGTCTCTTGGCGACAGGACTCTATGTCTCAGTGTACATATTATACAGGAATCCTCTGGAGGCTTTTTCTGCCTGTGGATGATGTGTCTTAGCTGAGGTCTTCTATAGCATAAAAGGAAGGCAACAATGAACATTGCTGGACTCAGATAATGGACCCATCTTCTGTGGGGATTTCTTAACCACTCCAGGAACTTCAAAACATTCTATCTCTGCTTTGGTTCTCTGAAACCATTTCTAAATTCCTGGACCTCCTCTGATTGTTCTCCAAGTATCTCAAAGCAAGTCCTATCTCACATTTGGGCAAAAGTAAGACCATATCAGCATTACCTCTCTAAAAAGAGCTGGCCAATTGTGGTCAAGTATAGCCTTTCACTACAATATGTATAGTAGTATTTCACTAAAAATATATTCTGTCTTCTTCTATATACCCATCTGTAAAATACCAAGACAGAAAAACAACAAGGTAGAAATGGAAGTAAATCTATTATTTATAAAATATAGTATATATAGTATACAATCTTACCCACTTTAGCTGATGAGCAAAATAAGACTCTTAAATGGTCATGTAATAATTTGTGTGATTTACATAAAAAACTGGACTATAGCTACATGCTTTCTAGTCCTCCTAATTTCCCATTTTTTTTTTGGAGGCTAGACATTGATTTCTTGAGAATTTAACTGGCAGAGAGGAGGAAATATGATGAAGAACTATAGAAGGGAGTTGGCTTTTAAGAAAGAAATGGTAAAATTATTTTAAACTATTTGCAAACAGTAAAAATTACTGACATAAAGCTATGATTCTTTCATAAAATGAAATGTAATAATTTCATATGGTTGGGAAAGATAACAAATGTGGTTTAACAACACTCTCACAATAAAATGTTTAAATAATTACTAGAGTGTAAAAATTTGCAATCTCTAAAATCAAAACCATTAAAAAAGAAAGAAATAAAAATATGTAATGATGCAAATAATTAAGTATTAAATGCAGTCAAAATGTCAAGTTATAACAATGAATGTAGACAGGCTTAAGTGTAGCTACAGTGCAAAAACATCTACACAGATCTTTGAAGAATCCAATAAACACTTTATAATAATGCAGCATTAAATTTGAAAAAAAGAAAAATCTTGATTCCACTCTGAAAAACAGTAAGCTGAAAGTAAGAATATGAATTGGGAAAATTATTAGCTGACAGAACTTGACCTGTGACCATGCAAAGAAATTAAAGTTATTTTCTTAGTCTCATCTACCCTCTCCCCACCAGAAATCAGCCCTGTGTTCAACACAATGAAGCATAGAAAAACTGAAGATGTGTTCTACAGAATAAAGTTTTGAGCTAATGTATTCTGGGGCCCTTGGAACATTAGAGGTATAGAGGGCTTAGGCAATTGCATCAGATCTTAGGCAAAGCCATTCATGTTTCCCTTCTTTCTATGAGAATATAAGATACTCTGAGCCTTGGGGAATGAATCAAATTCCACAAGGTCATAGTGCATAGAATTGTAACTTTGTCCTGCGGCTTGTTCATGGTTCAACAAACACATACTGAATAAGGGCATTCCAGTGAGATTTGAGCCAGCAGGTTTTGTGTCCTCAGTTCTTCCTCAGTTCCACTTTTGCTCTTTGAAACATAGGATTCTATTTATGAGTTGCTTTAACTATTTTTTTAAAGAAGTCTTCTCCAATCAAGAGAGTGCTGCTAATTGAGCCCCGACTTTATTGAGTCTCTAGCTATGAGTTTATTGACATTCATTCCTTAGTTTATCAATTTGTACACCACATTTATTAGCAAAATATTATGAACTATGGTATGAACTAGAAAATAGTAATAAGTGTAAATATGCTATAAGCTAATTTATAGCCTACAATTATATAGCTTAATTAATCCTAGTCTTAAACAGGTAGTATGCATAATAGAATAGACTAGGCTATGTTTCGATAAGAGTTACAAATTCAAAAACTGGTAAAATATTACTTATGAAGAATATCATTATTAGTTTGAAATGATAATTATTCCCCAATACAGAGGTACATGCTATTATTTGCACACCTCACCCACCCTTCCTCCCCCAACCCCCATACAGGAGAGATACTTATAAATACATGTAAAGACTTCAATGCCATAAATATGTATTGTACTATTATGTAAAAATTTCACTTTTTATTAAAGAATTAATGTTCAAAATGCTGTAGTTGTAAGGAAATTACCAGTTTTTCTTTTTTAATCCAGAGAGTTTTCTTTCTGTTTTAAGAGAATGCACTTAAATGTTTGCTATAACAACATGTCCACAAAACTTCTTTGTACTGGGTTGGAATATGTCTATTAGAAATCTAAGTTAATCATTTACTGACCTTAAGGCAATTTCTTCTGAAGAAAAATGAAGCCACACCTGCAGGTATCATAGGTTTTAATTTAATATCCTTTCTTCAGCACATTAGGTTGATTTAATATAAGAAATAAAATATAGCCCAAGGCATATGCCTAATATACTTTGGCATTCAAATCTTGTGAATTGCCCCTTTCCAATGTTCATAAGACACAGGAGGCTGAACAGGGGAAGAGATGAAGATGCAAAAAGTTATTCAAAGTGTTTGTGGTGAAAGTGAATGAAAATAAATCAGGGAATAGGAACTTTAAATGTTCACATGAACAAAAAGTTAACTTGTCTATACTTCTAGATCTAAAGAATGTCATTTTGCTGCATTTAAAATTCTTAAACAAAACTAATCTTGACAAAAAGAAAGCAATTTTGCCTGCAGTATTTTAAGATACTATTCAAATATATAGAGGATTTTTTACATTTATTATTTACATGTAAAATTTACTGATTTTACTTCTTTATACACTGAGACACCTCAGTTCAACCTAGTAGACTGATTATAGTATCTGTTCCAGGAATGAATATCTTTTCTTATGTCTTACCCCACTTAAAATAACTAAAGTCAACGAAACAGCTGACAGCAAATGCTGTTGCCAAGATATTTAAGTTGCTGAAGACACTGGATGCTCAGGACTTGGGACTTAGCTTATTTGAGCTGGAACTAACCTAAAACCCTCCTTCTTGCCATCTAGCTTTTTGGTTATGGTACCAAAAGCACTATGTAGATTGTCAAGAAAAGAAAGCAATGGATAGTACTAAGCTGATTCCATACCTAAGATCTACAAGAGCAACCAACATGACAAGGTTTCTGTAAAGATGCAATGAGTGTCACTCGCAAGTTGTATCCAGCAGCTGACTAATTAGGCTCAAGGCCCATTCAACAAGACAGAAATCATGCCTGGTACTAAAAACAGCTAGTGAGGTCAGGTATGGCCATGAATGTAGAAAAATACTCTACAATTATCATTTTGCTAGGCCTACATAAATTCTTACTTTATTCTAAATCTTTCTTTTATACACACAGCTAAGTGTGTCTACTACCACTCATCAAACAAGCTTCTCTTTATAGAAATTTGAGGCTATCATATAAAACTGCAACTAAACACAGTGTGGAGTTCAACAGATCGTGGAGATCCCAAGCACAATGGATACATTTGTAGCATGGATCCTTTAATCTATGGCTCAAGGAACATCATGGAAGAGGAGGGCAGAAAAATTTTAAGAACAAGAATAGCAGGTAGTGTGCTGTGTGACTTTCTCCTAAAAAGGCTACACACAAAAAAACATAAAAATAACAATATTTATAGATATGTTTGCTCATGTAGAGCAGAAAAATTCACAGAATCCTATCCCTAATATTTCCTAACACACACTAAAATACAAAGAACTAATGATTGCAAAGAGGTTAAGAACTAGCCTCTCCCAGAGATGAGCCACCTAACTGGTTACAAAATATTAAAGTGTCATCTCTGAAACCAAAATGAACTTAGAAGATTGTATAATTAAAGCAAAAGTAAACAGGGCTACATATTTGAGAGAGTGGAAGAACATGGGAGCACAAATAAGAAGGTGACATGGGATATAACAAAGGGAACTGATCTAATTATATGCTAATTAGAATACCTTTCATTTAAAGTTAAGAAAGCAGTAAGTTAGAAGCCCCCCTTCCAAAAACTAAATGGTTCTATGTATGTTTTTATTTCTACAGTTAAATGAGAGGCTATAAACAATAAGAAGTGTGTAGACTTTCAACAGGAAAAACATTTCATAATTATCACACTACCAAAAGACTGTCAATGTTGTTATTGTTGCCATGCTATTACTACAATGATTGCCACCAGAATCATTGCCATCACCACAGTCATTGTTCCCATTATCACCATTACCCCCATCAATCACTATAACTACCACTAACACCATTACCAGCATAACCAGCACCTCCCCTCCCATCATCATCACCCATCACTGAGTCAGAAGAACATTTCATAAAAAATGAGGAGTATAGCAATCATACTACTTTACTTTTTATTTTGAACTGAATTGAAAGTGAATAGATTGTGATCTTTATTATGGTGAATAGCACAGTGTACACACATGCACACACAGAGAAAACAACCTCATTTTATTAACTTAAAATACTTTCAATGATTATTGAAATCTTTTACAGGTTTGGGATGAAAATAACTTTCTTTAGAACCACTTGCAGCTTTGAGTTCCCTGTCTTTCCTCATTGGCTCTATCAACGTGCTCTCAGCTCCCAGTTCCACTGTATCTCCTTGATTCCTATTTCTTCTCAGGATACAGAACCACAGTCTCTGAATGTGGCTCCCATACTTGTCAAGCATCAGTCTCTGCACATATCTACAACTGACATGCTTATCTCTAATCCAGCACTAATCTGACACACTAACACCTTATGTATGTATTAGTCTACCCCAGTATCCTTTTGCACAATTTAGGAAGAAAATAAACTTGGCTTTTGCCTCTTTATCATCAGCATATAATCAAAGCTAAGCAAAAATATTGTTGAACAATTTTAATGAATTCTTAGTCATTAAGTAGTTCACTCCATTGTGTCCTAGGTAATAACATTACTTTTCTAGGCACCACACCTGTATCTACCTTCCATTAAAGAAGAAGTAAAAAAGTGCTTTATAAAGTTCAGACTGTAACCCTAACTCTGATCCCAAAAGCTGATGAGAGCTCACTCTCGTCTCAGTTACATTTTTGAAGTGTGTCTTCCACTTACAACATCTCCATATTCAGTCCACAATTCTATTACTTTCTGATAAAATATCCAATTTTTCTTTAAAGACAAAATTTTCTTCTTTAAAATTCTGACATAGAAAGAAGTTCCAAAGTAATAAAATAACCCTATCGCCATTAGAATCAATGCGATTCAGTGTTATCTCATTGGCATTAGGGTCAAGCACATTGTCCTTAGAGCCTCAGTAGTATCCTAGGGGAACAGTTCTTTTCACTATTCCACCATCTTAGTCATTGAGAGGCAGTGAGAAGGTACTTAGAAGACTCAGCTGTTATCGTAGCAGCCATATGGTATAGAAGAAATTGCTATGTGGAATTGTCTCTGACTTAAATGTTTCACTGAAGAACTATAATTATTTTTTTCTTTTTAGAGGAACCTTTTGATTTGTTGCCTTAATGGTTACAGAATTTGAATACTTTCTCTAAAGCAATTAATTTTACCTAGTAACATGCCAAACATTCCATTTTTTCTCCTAAATCATTTTATTCTGTTATGACTATAAGCATTGTGATTCTTTACTATATATTCTTCAGATAATTAAGTTTGAAGAATATATGTGCATATATATCATCTCCCATGTTATTTTGATTCATACTTTAATGTATATTACTTGAAAAATTCATATAATGAATTGTGATAGTCTTTACTCTTACTCCTTTATCTCCTCCCAGCTACACCCTCACGTGCCTACTTCCTTCTAGTTCCTCTCTCTCTTTCTCCTTCCCTGTCCTTTCAATATAGTTTCTAATTTTGCAATTGTACTAACTTGGGTTTTTTTAGTATTCATCTGTAAAGATGTTAAGATACCATCATTGGGGTGTTATGTTTAGCATTAAGTGATATACTGATTTAACTCTTCACCCAAGCCACCAAATCCCTTGCTGCTCTGGGTATCAAGTTGAAGTGATGGTGAAACAAAATGAATCTTTGAGATAACAGATTAGGGCATGGAGGATTTTGCAATTTATTTTATTTCTCTTAAAACTAGGAAAACCTTGAACGGCTCACAACTTTTTAGCTATAATATAAAATTATTACACCACTATTTATTAAATACAATTCCATTTTTATTTACTTATTCAATTCATTATTTATTAAATACAAATAAATTACAATATGTATTTCTTAGCAGTTTAACAAAAGAGCCCATTTTTAAAAACAGTCAAAACCTTTGTAACTAGAATTAAGAATAAGACATAATCTGTAATCCTACATTTAATGAATTCATAATAAATTATTATAGTTTTTACCAGATAAAGGTCACCTTATTCCTTTGCAGTTTCACAACAGAATGTAAATGTTGAAGAAAATTTAGTGACCAGAACAAATTAATTTGGAAACAAGGTTACATTTGAATCCAAGGTATTTCTAGCAAAATTGCTCTCAAGTAATTCATGACAGCCTTGGTTCTGAATACACAGTATGAAGCTTGTGCTTTGCACATGCCCACACATCACACAATATTAAGCAATACTGTCTGAGATTCAGGTTGGATTTGAGACCAATCATATCTTATATATTACAGTGCTTACTTTACATACAAAATATTCTGGGGAGACACAAATTTAATTATGTAATAAAGATTGTTAATATTTTCCTACCATTAATACTTAATGTTGTATTTGTTACATTGTATAAAAATAAATGAGCACACCTTTCTCAGTAATATGTAACTAATATATAAATTTGTCTTTTAAAATGGTAAAACTATGTGTATATCAAAGAATTGTTTTCAAGAATATTTCTCTTTGACTCATTGCCAGTACATATTTGATTTATGTACCTGATTTAAGCACTTGTGATTGCATAAAATTTTCTTCAGCAAAAAGAGATCATGAGTCTAAAGAGTTTAAGAAGCCCTGCTCTACAACATACGTTGCATGCTAAGCATACTGGGCCTTGAGAACTGTAAAGTTGGTATCTGTTCTGAGAATTACAAGATCTTTCAACTCAAAAGATTAGATGCTAGAAATTGTTTCTGAAAATGTCTCCAATGTTGCATAGATATCCCTGGATAGTGGAAATAGAATAGATTTTGTGAGTGGACTAGAGGATGGGAATAGAAGAGATCAATGGGGGGTATAGAAGGTGAGAGTTCGAGAAAAGACAACTGAAATTGGAGGTCATTTGGAAGCAATGTGGAAATCTAGTGCAGTGTAAACTTTTGACCTACAATTTGTCCTGCCTGCAGGATATGCTAGGGCAATGGTAGCACAGAACTTCTGGGAGTGGTCAAACAATTACTTGTCTAATTTGAGGCCCATTCCATGAGAAGGAGCCCATGCCTGACATTGCCTGGATAACCAGGAGCAAGAGACCTAATAGCCCCGAGAGACAGAATAGAAAAAAAAGCCAATGAAATTTTTACCATTGATATTATGCTATAGGCCTAAATCTGAGGCTAGTTGAATCATCATCAGATGTCCTCTGCTGATGGGAGCAGATTTAGAGAAACACAAACAGCATAAGGTAGAGAGAGACCCCAAATTGGATATCTCCTTCAGAGCCCAGGGAATTCCTCAGAAGAGATGGAGGAAGAATTATAGGCTCCGGAATGGTGGAGGACACCAGGAGAACACAACTCACAGAAGCAACTAAGTACAGCTCAAAGGGGTTCACAGAGATGGAACTGAAGATCGAAGAACCTGAATAGACACACACTAGGTTCTCTGCACATATGTTATGGTTGTTCCCTTGGTGGGTTTTGTGGGAATCATAAAGCTAGAAGTGGAAGCGCTTGATCTTGGGACCCTCTTCCTCCTACTGGGTTGCCTCACCCAGCCTCGGTATTAGAGTTTGTGCCTAGTCTTATTGTAACATGATATGACATAGTCAGTGAATATCCCTGGGAGACCTATTCTTTTATTGAAGGAGAAGGAGGATCAGTGAATCTAGGGAATAGGGGAGAAATATGTGGTGTGGAGGCTGGGATGAGTGGAGGAAGAGGAAACTGTAGTGGGAATGTTTGGTATGAAAGGAGGATAATTGAATGAATGAATAAATGAATGAATGAATGAAGCACAGATAATTAACTTGCCTAAAATTAAGTCCATCTCAAAATTAAATTTCTTTATAACTATTCTCCTTAAAATCTAGTACTTCAAAACATTTTATCTTTTTTGTAAAAAGAGTCTAATGTTTTAGAAATGTTTTAATAAGTTTTTTGTTCCTCCTTTATGCTCATCTGACTATAATGCTTCTTTGTGATATCTCTTTGTGTTGAGAGTAGAATATTATTTCTTTCAAATTATAAATACCAAAATTAAAAGTTTAATAAAACTATGACACAGTCATAATCTTTGATTGGTTTTAGACATCATATTTCAATATTCTTACTAAGTAAAAGCCAGCACAATTTAATGAGTACATTTATAAATTGAACACAAAAACAAAACAGTAGCAAATAACAGCAGGAGGAGGAGGATGAAATTGGTATATTCAGAGAAGATATGTAATTCTTAGTTAGAACTATAAGATCTATTATTTTTAGTCTTTAAAATATATTTAGTAAAGTATCCATAAAATATTCAATTATAGCCAGGAAACTGTAAAATAATTCTTATTCGAATAACAAATTTTATGGATGAGATGAAACAATTAGTGACTACACAGTGTCATAGATATTGTCCAGAAGCAATTTGTTACCATCTAGAATCCATGGTCTAGAGTATAGCAATTCTTAGAATCTATCATAATTTGTCCTCAGAGAACTCAAATATGATCTGGCAATGTCAAGAATCACCCCAGATCTCTGGGAAATGGTAATCATGACACACCAGTAAAACAGAACAGTGACAATGAAGATATAATAAAGACAATTTTAACCAAAGAGCAACTATGGAGTACAAAGAGCTCTAACCACATCAGAGCAACTGAAAGGAAGCAAAGTAAAAGTGAGTTGGCTTCAAACAAAGAGAAGGATTTCAGCATTTACAGTGAAGCTACAATATGTAGGTCATATAACAGACAGACCATGGTTATAGTAGAAAACACACATATAGATGCACACACATGTGCAAACTCACTCCCCTTACAGCACCCCCTTATACCAGCTTAGGTATCTTCTGCACCTATCAGTGTTGGTCTCTCTTAATCTTAGATACCTAGACATCTGTAGTTATTATCCATAATTACTCTCTGGGCCTTGGACTTTCCTCACTTCTCACTTAATTTCTATGCTGATGCTGCTCTCTCTTCTATTCTGCTATATCCTATCAGTTTTCTGAATGTATACTCTGGTCTGTGTGTGTGTATCTAATCAGATTATAAAATACATGTAATATTCCCCTGACCTCCACCCTAAAATTCCTTTCTAACCCTGTTTTCTCTTTTTTTTTTTTTTAAGATTTATTTATTGTTATATGTAAGTACACTGTAGCTGTCTTCAAATGCACCAGAAGAGGGTGTCAGATCTCATTACAGGTGGTTGTGAGCCACCATATGGTTGCTGGGATTTGAACTCAGGACCTTTCGAAGAGCAGTCTGTGCTCTTACCTGCTGAGCCATCTCACCAGCCCCTGTTTTCTCTTTAGAAGACCAAAATCTGTCCAATATGCATAACCCAGAATACTTAGGAATAAGTCTTTGATTTAACATTAGCATATGAAAGCCAAGATAAAAAACTAAGGTTTACAAAACACTGATTTACACAAGTTCTCACAGATACACTTTTAGAAAAAGATTTTTTTAGTAAGACACATCATCTATAGCATTGAGTATAAAAGTATTTGAGTTTGTGACTTTCTCACAGAGAACAAGAATTGAGGTTGAGTCTAATGGAAAGTTGAAATATGACTCTGATATTTTCCTTCTTAACAATCACATAAAGAAGTAGAGAGATGCAGCAATTTGTTCAGCTGATGGGCATATAATGTCATTTTGGCTCTTTCACTTGAGCTTGAGTGGTCTATTGCATGATGTAAATAAAAAAGGAGGAACAGAGGAAGAGCATCATCATAGGTACCCCACCCTCTGAGTTGCACATAGGCTTCAAAGGAATGAACTCTACAGAGCTCAAAGGTTTGCTGAGGGCAGACAAATAAATCTAGCTTGGAATTGCTTGTTTATTTAATGGTGTGCCATGTTATAAATATTTCATTGAAGAATACTCAGGGAGGAAGAATTCTGAATACACAATAAAACTCAAGCAAGAAATACTATGCAGAAAAACACTGCAATGGGCAAAGCACCGTCTACCATAGTACAAACAACTCATCAGGGCTTGGATGTCAGGAAGTAGCAGGCTCCAGGTGCTATGTGCTCTTAGTTAGATAAACACTCATCTGTATCTGGAGTTTGCTGCTATTATGGTTAACACACTGTACTGTTCAACCCTTGATGATTGCATTTTATGGGCTTGTAAATTTTACATGAATATGAGACTTACATTGTAGCAAGTGGCTAGAAATAATGCTGGCCTATTTGTTAATTTTTGACAACTTTAATCATAATCACAATCATATCTAAAGTATTTGATACATTAAATGAAATCAGGAGATTGTCTATGTGGAAAAATCTGAGATGACAGTGAAAAAATTAACTATCTTCTACTTAATTTGGCATGTGCTAAAATATGGTTGATTGGGCATTGTTTGCCAAGTAGTGCCATGAAATCTGCATTCCTTCTTTAGAAATTTAGTTTATAACATGCAATGCCTTGGAACCTCAGGTGTTCCAGATATTTCTAGATAGTCTCATTCATTGTGATGGGTGTTTAGATTACATCCAAAAA
>JADRCD010205911.1:0-12880 GCA_019843815.1 Montemys delectorum | reverse complement strand
TGGTACTTATTTTTTTTTTTAATGATTTAAAATATATTTGAAGTAAAATATAATTATACCAATAAAATAAAATATCATTGAATAAATATATACTATATATTATATATGATGTATAATTAAAATATCTTTTAACAAGATTCACTTTTTTATTAGACATTTTCTTAATTTACATGTCAAATGATATCTACTTTCCCAGTTTCCCCTTTAAAAAAAAAAAGAAAAGAAAAATAAAATAAATAAAAACACTGTTCCCTCCTCCCTCCCCCAGCTCACCCACCTACCCTCTCCCACTTCTTGGCCCTGGCATTCCCCTACAGTGGGGCATAGAATCTTCACAGGGCCAAGGGCCTCTCCTCCCATTCTTGACTGACTAGGCCATCCTCTACTATACATATGCTGCTGGAGTCTTTAGTCCCACCATGTGCACTCTTTGGTTGGTGGTTCAGTCCCTGGAAGTTCTGAGGGTACTTACTAGTACTCACTTCTAAGTGCAAATTATCCCTTAAGTATAGGATACCCATGATACATTCAATTGACCCAAAAATAGCTAAGTAGTAAGGAAGGTACAAGGAAGGATGCTTGAATCTCACATAGAGGGGGGATTAAAATAGTCATAGGAAGCAGAGAGAGAGAGGAAACTGGATGGTAAAAGAGTTGGGAAGGGGGTAGGGGAATGAGAGTTTCATGATCATTTGTGGGAAGAGACAGGAGAGTGGGCCAGAGGTCCAGAAGAAGGAATGGAAATAGGCAGCTGCTGGAGTTGGGTATTGGAGTTGTACAGCTGGGGGAAGATCTCTAGAAAGTTCCAGAGAACTGGGATGGGGAGACCCCCAAGAGTCAATGAGGGTGACCTTAGATGAGACTCATAGTAGTGAGGATATGGAACCTAACTAGGTCAACACATTTAGCCAGGTAATAACTCCAGTGGAGTGATAAGAACACCAACCTACCCACAAACTTCCAACTTTAGATTTTTCCTGTCTAAAAGAAATGCAAGTAAAAAGATGAAGCAGAGACTGAGGGAATAACCAACCCATAACTAGCTCTACTTAAGACCCATCCCATGGGCATGTACCAATCCCTGACACTATTAATGATAGTCTGCTACGCCTAGCATAACTGTCCTTCAAGATGCTTCACCCAACACCTGAATCAGACAGAAGCAGATACCCACAAACAATCATTGGAGGGGCTTGAGGACTCATATGGAAGATTTAAGGGAATGATTGAACACCCTGAAGGGAACAGGAACTCCACAGGAAAACCAACAGAATCAACTAACATGGACCTTTGAGAGCTCTCAGAGACCGAACCACCTAAGATTGCACACAGGCTAGGCTGAGGACTCGGGCACACGTAGAGCAGATGTACAGGTCAGTCTCTATTTGGGTCCTCCATCAACTGGATGGAGGGTTTTCCCTAAAGCTGTGGCCTGTCTGTGGAATCCATTAGCAAATAGACTGTCTTGTTTGGCCTCAGTGAGAGAGAATAGCCTTACCCTGAAGCGACTTGATGTGCCTGGGTTGTGGGATATCCAGGAGGCCCATACTCTCTTAAGAAAAAAAAAAAAAGAATGTCTCTGTGAGGCAGTACTGGGAGGGTGGGACAGTGATTGGGATATAAAATGAATAAATAAACAAAAAACAAACACACAAATAAGCAAATAAAAGAATTTATACATAGTCAAAAAGGAAAAAAAAAGAAAAATAAAAAGGCAAAAACTGGGAAGGTTTTAGCACAAACGTTCCCATTCAAGGGGCCAGAGAAAAGTATTGAAAGAAAGTAGAGAAGGGACATCCCTGGATGAATGAGTACCATGCCATCAACTTCTGAAGTAGAGAAAACATTTGAAGAATTAAGGAAAGTTGACATAAAATTAAACATACTGAAAGCCAGCAATGGAGCAGAGAATTGAATGTACTATAAAGTGAGGACAGTATCAGGCCATGTGAAACTGAGACCATGCTTCTTTATAAAAAGAGAATCTCTAAATTTGCCTCAATTTTGAGGAAATTCCTAGGATAAACACTTTGCCCCTAAGAAAAGCAGCTGTATTTACTCCAAGCAGTACCTCTCACTGCAGAGTTTTCTTAGTTTTGACTATGCATTCACAACAAAAACTAGGAGGGAGGATTCAAGAGAAAGTTAGAATCATTATTTCAAAAGGTAGTCATCAGAGGGTCTGCCTGCCCACTACTCATCTGCTCTTCTCCTTTTTTTTTCTTTTTTCTTTTTCAATTTTTAATTGAAAAAGGCATTTACATAATAATTGGATCTTTATTCCTGGAGAGTCCCTTTGCTCTTGTAAAGTCTTCCTCTTCTGCAGCATTTAATACCTAGCTTGAAACATCCATGCTGATTGCAGTGGATAGACTGTGATGTCACAAATGGGGGATTATGACTTCACAGGGGAAATAAGAGAGCATGACAGCTTCAGGAGCCTAAGATCTTTTATTTATAAGTATGCCTCTCTTAATCAAATGGGGAGCGAAATACCAAGCATATAAAAAATGACAGCAGAACGGTAGCTAAATAAATGATCTTCAGAAATATCCTGGCAATGTCACTTTCTCTTTAGAGGATTCATGAGAAATGGTATAGACGGGGTATAGTTGAGATGCCAAATCTCCCTATACCTAGTCCTTGAAAAAATATCCAGCCCTGGGGTAATTGCAATTGTAATCATGCTCAAGAACAAGCTCCAATAGTGTTTGCTATAGTGTGGACTAGGGACATAACAGTGACCTGCTGTGGCTAGTGTTCTCCAGGCAGTGCTAGGAGTCACCATTGACCCCTTAGCTTCTTTTTATATGACACATGACAAAATCCAGCTTTGAACACAGGGAAAATCTTTCAAATAGTGTTATTTTTTGTCCCTATCTCAAATGTCATTTTGCTATATTCAATCTAAGTATCACAACAGATTTTAAAAAGATAAAATTCTCAAATCAGACAATAACCTTACAAGTTAAAACTTTATTAATAATAATAAATGAGAAATGCTAAAATGTTACCATTAATTCAACCTTATGTGTGTTTCCATGAGTCACAATAAAATATAGATTTGCCTTTACAAACATTGCCCCTCTGGTGTCAAGCATGTGCCCCCTATTTGACCAACTGGAGGGGTTGTTACATGTTTGTTGTAAGAGTATGCTTAGCATGCCAGTCCATTTTCTTATATATGTTTCTCAAAGTGCTGCTAAATAGGAATACCAGAATTGTTTAGGTTTCCTCTCACAATCAGATGTGCATACAGTTAACAGAAATGCCTATATCACTGGGGATAGCATCAAGGAACCTACGTTTGTTAACAGCCTATTCCAGTAATACTTAAACTTAAATTTTAGAACTGAGCCTTTAAATTTTTATGGGACAACAGAAAAACAAAAACAAAAACAAAAACAAACATGAAAACCCATAATGGAAAAATAAAAAGTCCCAGGCAACTAGAAAATTAAATGTCAACTCATGGGACTGTCCCCATAAGGGAAATTTTAGCTTTGCCCACTTGGCCAGTTGTGGATTTGTTTTCCACATTCTTCTGTGTCTAACTATCTCATTTCTTTCTAAATCCCCAACTTTAAAAAAACAATAGAAAACCAACAAACAAACAAGCCTCAAGATTTTTTTATTTATTCTTCGTTACTACTTTCTCTGCAGTCTAACTTATGGGACTATCAATGCCATTCATAGGGAAATAGAATATCTGTGCTTTTTTTTTTCCCTGAAAACCTGGTTTTATTAAAGTAGAGTGCATAACAACTAATAAAAAGACCATGAGTATTCTGCTTGATGCACCTTATCAGGGAGAATACAACTATGTATAGACAGTTCCATCCAAAGTAAATAATAAAATAACAAACCTCCAAAGTTCATCTTCCCCTCATGACTACTATACCTGTCAGAATAATTCTCATTTTGATTTTGAGTACAACTACGTTTCTGTCCACAAGTTGTGTACAACTCGATAAATATTATTCTAGGATCACCGTGCTTTCAATTCTCCCTGCTGAGTAGACGAGTCATGTCAACACACCTGACATTCAATTTGCACGTGTGCAGCTCAACCATTGTGATTCTTAGTTTGGCTACAATGAATGCGATTATTACTAATAACCTGAAAGATCTCTTTCATTTGAATATGCATATTCTCGAGGGCTTATTCCAATATAGCAAATGCTCAGCATTAATTTAGAGTCATATTTGGTATGTGGTGTCCAATAGGGCACTGGGCAGTGGGGAAATTAAGTGGTGGGAGAGACCTGCCTCCTGCCTGACCCGCTCTGGGTGGTAGGGAAGGCACAGTCTTGGCTCTGACTCTCAGGCACCACAGACCACAGACTCCCTGGGTACCCCGGGAGAGCAGGAGCTGGAGTCTCTGGGCCAGATGGAGGACAGAGACGACAGTTTCTCACTCTTTGACATTCCAGACCACTGTGTGTCGCGGAAGAGCTGAGAACAGACTCTCAAATGGAACCTGGCCTGGGGATGAAGGGAGAAGGGTCGCTCTAGAGGTTTACCGAGAGGAGGATAGAGTCTGGCTAGCTTAGGAGGGCTGCTTGGTTTGGTTAGCGGCCATGGCTGAAGCTCAGGGAGGCTTTCCTACAGGAGATTAAACACGGTTCTTTAGGGAAAGGCCTAAGCCATTGTTCCAGCATGGCGAGTCTAGATGAAAGGAGGCAGTCCATGATTTTAGGGTTTTATTGTATAAAACGGTGAAGGAGGGACGGAGGGAGAGGGAGAGAAAGAGACACACACACGGAGCAACACAGAGAGAGACACAGAGAGAAACACAGAGAGAGAAGTAAAGACTGGCCACGGCCATGTGGAGAGAGGAAGGGAAGAGGAGAGAGGAAGGGAAGAGGAGAGAGGAAGCAAGAGGTGAGAGTAAAGACAACAAAGAGAGCAAGAACTTCAGAGAGAGAGGAGGGGTCAAGTAGCCCCTTTTATAGTGGGCTGGGCTACCTTGTTGTTCCCAGGTAACAGTGGGGCAGGGCATACCTGGCTGTAGTCAGGTGGCTGTGGGGTGAACTCCAGCCAGAATACAGGTATCTTGGGACATTGTCTAGCCACAGGATAATGGAGTTGGTGGGCTCATTATGTTTGGCGTCTATGTTTGGGGACATAGCTCACTGTTCTATCCTTTGTAGAATTTTCTACTGGGTCTCTAGAATAAGCCTCGCTCAACCAGAACACAGATTGCCTTTCACAGTCCAACAGTGTTATTGTTTTCTTTTTTTTTTTTCTTTTCTCCACAATTGTCCCATGAATATTATTTCATTAGTTTCTCCAAGTTACAGTATTTTTTATATTTGGAAATACTATTTTATAATATTAAGACTATAATACATATTACTAAATATATTTTAGCTTGATTTTATTTATTTTATTTTACTGTTTCATATTTGCAAAAATAAAGCCACTCCTATAAACATATAATTATTAGTTTCATTTTCTACAATAACAAAAAAAGTCTAATTTATTGTCTTTTATTATGTTTATATTTTCATTTTGATTTTAATAAGTATGAATAGAAAGGAAGTATTTAGTGATATGCGCATAACTGTACATGTTTTTAACATTGAAAATTGAGTTTAACATTGAATTGTATGTTAAATGTGTATATATATCATTATATATCATGTAAATTTACAAATTAAAAAGAAAATATTTTTACCCGAATGTGAATTATATCAAAACATAAAAATGTATGGTCAAAATATACTATCTAAAATTTCTTTGCTAATGTCCTAGTTAGGATTTCTATTGTTATAGCAAAACTCAATGACCAAAGCAACTTGGGATGGAACGAGTTTATTTGACCTATTCTTCCACAGTACTGTTCATCACCAACAGAAACCAGGAGAGGAACTCATACAGAGCAGGAACCTGGAGGCAGGAGCTGATGCAAAGTCTTTGGAGAAGTGCTACTTTCTAACTTGTCTGCCAGAACTTGACCAGCCTGCATCCATATAGAACTCAAGATCACCAACCAAGGGATGCTACAAACAACAAAGGACTTGACCTTACCCCATTTGGTTTTAAAAATGCTCTCCAAGCTTGGCCACAGCCACATCTTATGGAGGTATAATGACAGTGGCGGCTCCTTCCTCTTTCTTGACTACTGTTTGGTTCAAGTTGACACAATAACTAGCCAGGACAGCTAATCAGCAGTATTATCTGGAAAAATCTCACTTTATGAGTACAATCAAATTTTAAAGTTCATGTGCAACAAATAAAATTTTATGGTCCTTTTCTAAAAAAATTTATTCAAGTTAAGCATATCCAGAGAGATGGGCATTTCTGGCTTTGTAGGTGACTGTGCTGCTAGGTGTGATTTTTCTTTGATGGCTTGCATGGGGTTTTAGGTTTATTTCTTTGCTTGTTTCACTGATTGTATTTGGTTAAAGTTCTCATGTACCCAAAACTGTTTTAAAACTTTCTAACTTGCCTCCAAAACTTGACCAGCCTGCATCCAGGCATGTGCAACCATGTACATCAGTTTTATAGCATTCGCTATGAATTTACTTTTCTTAATAACTTTTAAGTTTCTTTAATGACTCTATAAAATGTCTCAAATCTCCATTCTTGAATATTTTTGTTAGCATATATTAATTAATGGGTTGTATTTTGATATCATATACTTACATAACACATTTCAATCTATAAATTTAGTTCATTTTAAGTTACAAAAATATAATTCTGAACTTTTATATATGAAAAGACCTCTACAACATAAGTGTTTCAAAATAGTTTCAAATTAAGAGTACAGTGAATAATATTGATTTGTTTAAATTTTAATTCAAAAATACAAAAATTTCATGGTTCTATTTTGTGTTTATTTTATTTTGTTTTGGCATATTTTTGTCTTATTCAATTGTAGTTTGTTTTGACTTTGAGTCCTTTTGTTTGTGTTTTGAGAGCATGAATTAATGTGAAGTCAAGCATGTAGGAAGTTGGGGAGAATCTTCAAGGAGTTAGAGAAGTCAAAATATGGTATAAATATATGGAGAAATAAAAATTAACCTCAAATAGAAAATGTGATCATAATTTTACTTTTCATGTTTATTCTATTTCATTTGTTTTGTTGCTCAGATATTTCCAAATTGGGCAAATTGGAAATTTTTCATATTGGTATATGTATCTATCTCTTTCTAATATGCATGCTCAAATTAAATTTATTATTTTCAGTGTTCTCTTAATCTAGAAACCACAAGATAGCTCATACAGTGGATCTTTTGTACATCAGCTCTGGGAAATTTTACATCTCCAAGAATCCCTTCTGTTATTTTAGCAGTCTACTATGCCAGTTCCTTATCTGATCTCTGATCACATGCCTAACAAAAAACAACTTGATGGAGGAAAGTATTTTTTATCCCATAGTTTGAAAGTGCACAGTCCATCATGGAGAGGAAGACATTGTACAGTCATTCTGATGGGATGACAAAACAGGAAATAGAACTTTAGTATAAAACCTTGAGGCTGACCCAGAGTAACTGCTGCCTTCAGCAAAGACTCACCTCCTAAAAACAGATACAATTCCATAATCTTTCAAAATTGTGCCACTACCTAGAGACCAAAATTTCAAACACCTAAGCACAAAGGGGACACTTCACATTCCAATAAATCAATCTAACATTGTAAAACCAAGGATGGAAACTGTTTTTTTTCCAGATATACTCAGTAAAAAGACATGATATATATAGCTATAGATATGTTTAGAGATTGGTGTATATAAAACACATGATACCTGGAAAATCTACAATACATGAAGAAACAAACATAATTCTAGATCTAAAGTAAATTCATATTATTTATTCTGTCATATAGAATGAATTACACATTTTCCTATGGATTCACATATATATATATATACGTATATACGTATATATATATATATGGGTATGGAAATGGATATGTAATAGTTAATCTAGATTTTCAACTTAATGTGATTTAAAATCATCATGGAATTAATCCTTGGGTCTGGCTATCAAGGAGTTTTCTGAGTGATGTTAACTGTGATGAGAAAACTAACTGTAATAAAACTGGAATACTCTAGTAGAAGTTTTTCTTGAGTTGTGTGATGCAGAATAATATGGTGTTTTCCTGAGGCAGACTCACATGAGGTTTTGCTGAATCATGACCCATGGGAGGACACATGATGCTTGGAAAGAGTATAAATGAGGCTTGAGGAACAGTGATGGGGAACTTGCATAGCTAGCTATGTAGCTGTTCTATGGTATCTTGTCTTTGCTGAACTTTACCTCATTGAGAGAGGCACAGTAGAGAATTTCTCAAGTCATTTTGGTTGTCCTGGTAGCTCCTCCTGACTCATGCTGATATGTGGCAGCCTGGCAGGTTCTACTGGATTGTGCCCTGATTCATGTTTGGTGATACTTTTGAACTCAATTGTTGGTATCCTGACACTACAGAAATAGACTGCTTGTATCCTGACGAAAAGAGACTAGAATCTGCCCCAAAGAACTACTTCTAAACAGGTACACATCCACTTGTCCTATTTACCAGCCCCTACCTTTGGATGATGGGGTACAAGAGGGGTCAAAGTGTTTAAGAACTTTTATTAAAGTAGGTTTCTGAAGTCTAAGCAATCATTGTAGTTTTTGTATGGGTTAGGTTCCTGGATGTAATTAAGAGGACAATGTGAGGTGAATACCAGCAATACTTTCTCTCTGCTTCCTAACTCTGGCCATAATGTGTCTTGATTCCTCATGTTCTTTCTTCCACAACTACCCTACCATGATATCCTGTACACTCTAGTTTGGAGACAAATTAAACCCTCCATTTATGGACTGCTTTTGTCTGAAAATGAGAATGATAATTAATGCCATGTTTGTTCCTTTCTGTGTTGACGATACACATGGACACACAAACATCCATCCTGTATGTTAATGCATATGTGTTTACATAATCATTATAAACACAGAAATATATATTGCTGAATTTAAATGCATATTAAAAAATACACTTACTGATATCTGCACAATGACATCACAGAATTTTTCCCAATTTTCTAACTTATATCTCTCCAAAAGGGTCATGGCTCCCTGTATTTGCAACATATTAATTCTTTATTCTACCATAGTGTGTATGTAAAGACCTTTTAGAGCTGGCAATAGTACCCATGGAAGTATCAAACTACAAACAACTGTGGTAGGTTCACCTAAAATTCTTTTGATTTGAGCCTCTTATACTACTATAATGGGATTAAGAAACACATGTGCAACACAATTATACCTATCATGGGATTTGTCACAAATATCCTTGACTTTTTATTAAAGGTAAACTTGGCATATGATAAAGTTTCTTTCATTGAGAAATTTTTTTCTCAATATTTTACCAGGCTTTGACAAATGCATGGAGTCAGATATCACCCACACTAAGGTCTAAAAAGAAATGGTTTTATTCCCCTAAAAACTCACCCTTGAAGCCCCCTTTCAGTTAATCATTCTCAACCCCGAGAATTCCTTGAAAAATCCTCATTTGTTTTCTAACTCTTACTTTCTGCTTTTCACAAAGCCATAGAACTTGAAGAATAGGTTACCTATCAGTAGAGCATAAAAATTGTATTTTCTCAGTATTTTTCTAACTTCTGTTTGTTTTTTCTCTTCTAACTTTACTAAACCTTCAATCTGCAGTCATTATCTCTCACTTCTCAATTTGATAGTCTTTAGGATGTACATTGCACTTTTCTTTCTTTGGGGGGTTGAGAGATACATACAGAGAACTTTATGATAATCTTCTATGTCTAGTCATGTTTTCCCATGGCTTTCTTCAGTGTGCTAAAAAAATAAAATTTGGTGGTAATCTTGGCTAATAACGTTATCCCTTGGATGCAGAGAATAGTCTTGGCAGAGTCTTTGCAGTATGTGGCTTCTTTTCTAATGATAACATGGGGGCATTTTCAAGAAAATTGCACATCTTTTCAACAGATAGCTGCAGGTATTCTGCAGTGAAATCTTGTAGTACCATGTAAACTCTAGTATGTCCATAACACACACTGGCTCCACATCTCACAAAAGTTTACACTCAACTTTTAGCTATTTTCCCAAAATCTTCATATATTCTTTATATACGGTTCCTGGATATCATGACATTAGATAGATTCTGACAGAGGTGACCAATTCCCAGGGCTGGTGTCTACTTTCAAGGACTTCTCTCTGCCTTATTTCATTATTTGATTACTCTATCCCCTCAGTTCTTTGATGATCTCAATAGGTCATTAATTTCCAGTTTGTCTAGGATTTCATTGGTTACAAAGGTAAAGATACTGCTGTTTAGAGATTTTCTGTCTTTGCAATGACATGAGAAGCCTCTAAGATTATACTTTTACTTTAATTAAATGAAAATTCCTACTGCTCGCCACCAAAAAACCACTTAAAGGCTTGTGTGGTTATGACTAGACCTTGAATATTGATTTTTAAAGAACAAACAATATTTTTGTTGTTTTTGCAAGGTAATTTTTGTTGTTATTTTATTTTATGGAACTAATTAAAAAATTCATTATAAAAGCATGATCTCTTAGCTCCAGTGAACTTTGACAGATGGACAAAGTGGAGGAAGGAGAACAGAAGCTCAAAATAGCCCCTACAATATAAAAGCATACAGGTACTTGAGAACTAATTTCAGCAAAAAATTCTACTGTTAACTTTTCTTCCAAAATATACAATATTCAAGGAAAGAACCACTTCAAAAGAGACATAGATATTGAAAATGCATTGCTGTATGTAGGGCAGTTTCTAAATATGTGAACTAATTTGTGGTTGGTTTTACACATATGCTAATCCTGGAATAGACAGATTTTAACCACCAATAATTAAGCAGGAACAAAAGCAACATGTCTAAGAAGTATTTCATTTGGTTTCTGATACAAACTCATTTATTTGAGAAGTAAATCTAAAGCTAGTTAGAAGAAAGGCAATATTGGAGTGCTGAGGAGTAAGTGAGGGTTTCAGAACTGTAACTAGGTGTGTAGGTGCTGGAGCTTTTCTGCGAGCATCTCTGGTGACTGTTTACAGATATTTGATTTTTATTGCCTTACTACATATAGTCTTAGCTGGCATAAAGCTCAATATATAAACAAGGCTATCCTTGAACACAGAAATATATGGTTGTCTCTGCCTCCTGAGTGGTGGGAATAAATGAGTGAACTGTTATGCTGAGCTTCCTTTTTAATTTTATTATTAAAACCTTTATTTATGTACAATGTACTTGGATCACAGTTTTCTCCCAGATTGCACAACCTTCCCACTATCCAACTTCATGGCTCCTCTCACTCTCTTTAGAATACAAGTAGGAAAATAAAGCAAAGAAACAATACATAATAATTAAAGCAATAAACACATACACACAAAAAAATCCTACATAAAGGCTTAAAATTTGATACAATAATAAATTAAATAGTAGTGTAATTTTTAAAATTTCCCCAAAGTATTAAGAAACAATCAAACAAACAAACAAACAAACAAATCTACAAAACACCTATAAATTTGTCTTGTGCTGGGCATCTATTGTTATGCTCAGGATTGATCATTCTTAATTAGAAGAGGGGACAAAAGTTAGGCAAAGGGCAAATTGAATGCAAATTCTCATCCCTAACCTAAAATCTATTTGTAATTGATACTTGCTGCTTAAAGAAAAATTCGCTTTCTCCAATGAAGTGTCACTGGCTGTGTCTCCCATACTACCAGATAAGTACCATGCCTAGAAGTCAATGGCAAATACAAAACCAGCAAACAGATTTTTTTTTGCATGTATAAGCCTTTGTTTCATTTTGGTTTAATTTAGAATTTTTTGTTTGTTTGTTTGTTTGTTTGTTTTTGTTTGCAATTTTGCTTGTTTTTTAACTTATACTTTTTAAAAAACTTTTCTTGGCTAAAAACATGAAGTTTATGAATTAGGAAAGTAGAGAGTTATTGGGAGGTATTAGAAAAAAATATAATCAAAATACATTGCATGAAAAATAATAATAAAACAGTAAGTGAAAATTTAGAAAAGCAATCCACAGATCTACTCAGCCATAAACCTGGTGTACTACAACAATGACTTGGTCAGTCAATATATTCTCAATGAAGGTAACTACCAGCTGTCTACTTGGACTTAATACAATCTTAATAGAAGGGGATTTGTATCTGCTTTGCAAACCTAGAAAATTACCACTGTCTGGAGAGGAAAAATACCATAAAAATAGAGAGTCTGGATTATTTTTAAAAGAACAAAATTTCAATTCTTTTAAAGGCATTTTTTTTTTTATCTCCACAGATACATGTAACTTTCACCTCTCATCAAAGAATTGTCTTTTTTCAGGAGATAGATACTGCTACAAAGATCTACAACTAACTAAAACATAGGCTTCCTACCCACAGGTGTTGTGTCTACAACACAACCCCCTGACTTGCTACCATGCTTCCCACAATGATGTTAATAGAGTAAACCTCTAAAATTGTAAGCCAGCCCCAAGTTAATGCTTTTCTTTGTAAGAGTTGCCTTGGTTATACTGTCTCTTCGCAGCAATGGAAATCCTATGACAGGCAGAGTAATTAGACACAAATATACACAAGACACACTCACAAACACTCACACACACACACACACGCACACACACACATGCATATGCACACACACATACACACGTATGAAATCTCTAAAAATAAAATAAATTGATTTTACATTCAAATTTTAAATTTTTTGAATTATAATGAATGTAAATTAAATGTATTTATTTCAAAATATAGCAAATTATATATTTAAAATAACTTGTACTTATAAATCTAGTTAAAATCAGGATTTTCAGTTTAAAACATGGTTATTTTAAACACTTCCTAATTTGTCACCCTTACCTTACACCTACTAGATTGTA
>JADRCD010205910.1:0-11472 GCA_019843815.1 Montemys delectorum | reverse complement strand
CACACACACACACACACACACACACACACACACACACACACACACACGTGTTGAGAAAATATAAGCAAGTTTGGAATGTTTACTTTTGAACTTATTTATTATCATTTACACATTGAAGACCTGAATACTTACTATGTGCCAAAGCTGATCCTAACTTTTTTTTCTCTTTATAGTGCTAGGGATCTTGGGCATGCTAGGCAAGCATTCTACCAGTGAGCTACACTCCCAGCCCCATGAACCCAAATATAAGGGATTTATTCCAAATCAAAGTTTATGTGTTTACTTTTGAGCTATTAGTCCTAGTAAATATTATTATTAAAGTCCTGAGATTAAAACAAACAATATTGTTCTATAGGTATGACATTATTTTCAATGTTTAACAGAATTGTTGTTACACAAGTTTCCATTTCATTTATTTGCTATGAGTGTGTGTGTATGTATGCATGCATGTATGTACATATGTATGCATGTACGTATAATGTAAATGCTATAGCACACTTGTGGGGGACAGAGGACAACTTTCAGGGGTTACTTCTCTCCTTCCACCTCCATCTTCCAGAGATCAAATTCAAGTCATCACACTGGGCATCAAGTGCTTTTATCCACTAACCCATCTACTAGCCCAAGCTTTCATTTTTTTTTCAAAGAAGTTTCATTGCATTTTAATAAACAGATATATAAGTAAATGCAGATATACCCCTGAGAAAATTTGCTTCCATTTTAAGCCTTTTTCAATAGAGAAAACAATTCATAGAAAGATGCAGTTACCCAAGGATGACCCCAGAAGATTCTAGATAATAAAGGCAGACAGAACATAGTCTTGTGACTTGGGAGCCACAGTTTGGCCCCAACATCACACACCAACACTGACTTAATGATTCAGAGTCATTTGACAGTGATGAAATTCCTCTTAACATCTGACTTCAGGAAATGACAGGTATCTTTAATTTTTCAAAATCATATTAATATGGATTGACCCTTTACAAAAAAAAGATCTCATTCACATTTGGAGGCCCATATCTAGAGTCAAATATGTAATTTTTTTATTGTTTTACTAAAATTTGTGCAGTTGATGATGGATGTCAAAAAAGATACCAAAGTATTTTGGGGCCAGCAAGTAATCAATAATGACCCCCCCCCCAAAGAAATACTTACTTTGTCTCATTCCTTTGTGTAGTTCTCACTCACACTGAACCGGGCTGTCCCTATGCCTGGCTGTAAACTCTAGAATGTAACAACTGAGCATTTGTTGAATGATCTAGCTCTGTGCTTTAAGAAAACCCACAGTGTTCACACCAGTGCTTTTGGGAACCCCCAAATACACTGTGAGAAATCCAACTGTCCTTCTAGGGTGAACAACACCTCCTCTCTCTCATGGAGAGAATAGCCCATTCAAGCCATCTTGAACAGTCCAACCTCAATCACAAAAAAAAAAACCCCGCAACCCCATGAAGATGCCAAGTGCAAACAGCAAATGGATCTTTAGGGTAAGCCTATGTGGGCCAAAGAGTTTTAAGAAAGTCATTCTTCTATTGTTGCATAAAAAGAAACCCAAAGAGAGGTTTACAACCATTTGGCCACCAAATAAACCGCATGCAGAAGAGGACCAAGGGAGCTTTGTAAAGGAAACCAAATTGCCCAGTAAGAGACAGAAGAATTCAAGCTGGTTCTGTAGTTCAATCATAGAATCCATCCTAGTGCACACATGCACGCACACACATGCACACATACATGCACTCATGAGTCCCCAGATTGTTCTTCACATGCCTCCAGGCAGGGCTACTCATCTTTAACCACCATATATTAGATCATATTCAATGACAGCAAAGAGTACTGAGGAATGGTGCCTGCCTCTAATTTTCACAGGGTCTCATTTGAATTCAAGGGACACCTGTCAGGTAATATTCTCATCAATGGGAATCTTCTCTGGGTTAATCAAATCATTGAGAAACCACTGATTCCTAATTTCTTATGTCGTGGGTATTCACCAGAGTAGACTACTCCAACACAGGTTTAAGCCTAAAAAGTCATTATCAGCCAGCTGATAAAGCCACAAGTAGAACTTGAGAAGCCAAAAAGCAAGGTTAATATATTTAGGGACTTTCCAGAACTATGGACGTCAGTGGGCTAGGACTTTGTTCTCCTTTAGACAGGTGGTGCTGCCTACGTGCTGGGTTCCAAGGCCTGAATGGTACTTCCATCATTGTTTCAATTCTGTTAAGGTCTGGGGGCCAGTTACACTTAGAGAATTTGAGATGGAGGTCTGGTGTCAACTGCCATTGATCTCTTTCTCCAAGTACTCAGGCAGATGTTACCCTAGCTGCCTCCTGACATGCCCCCACCCCCTTGCTCCCCTGCCTGCTTCCCAATGTATCCCCTATGTTAGGTCTTGGTGCTGCTTCCTCCCTCCATCACAGAATCAATGCAGGAATGTCAGCAAGAAAGCCATGAAAGAATCTTCTTGACCTAGAAAGATCCCCCCTCACAGAAAGGGATCTGTGTCAAGTTCCCATTACCCCTTTCTGTTGGCATTCTAATTTGCTTTTCTCTTAGCCAGGGTTTAACTATTATGAACAGACACCATTATCAAGACAACTCTTTTTTGTTTGTTTGTTTGTTTGTTTTTGTTTTTTGTTTTGTTTTGTTTTTTTCAAAACAGGGTTTCTCTGTATAGCCCTGGCTGTCCTGGAACTCACTCTGTAGACCAGACTGGCCTTGAGCTCAGAAATCCACCTGCCTCTGCCTCATAAGTACTGGGATTAAAGGCATGTGCCACCACTGCCCAGCTAAGGCAACTCTTAAAAGAACAACATTTAACCGGGGCTGGCTTACAGGTTCAGAGGTTCAGTCCATAATCATCAAGGCTGGAATATGGCAGCTTCCAGGCAGGCATGGTACAGGAGGAGCTGAGAGTTCTACATCTTCATCTAAAGGCTGCTAGCCAAATACTGGCTTCCAGGCAGTTAGGATGAGGGTCTAAAAGCTCACGCCCACAGTGACATACCTACTCCAACAAGGCCACATCTCCTAATAGTGCCACTCCCTGGGCCAAGCATATACAAACCATCACAGCTTGCACTCACCAAACTGGGTTGGTGGGGATGCTGTATTAGGGTATTGCTGGCTCTTCCACCACAGAAGCCAAAAAGAACCCACAAGCCTCCTTTTACCATCCCAAGGCCTGAGTTGGAAAGGTGGGCAGGAAGGGAAAACTTAAAACTGCCCTACAAGTTCTTCAGTATAAAAACTTCAACCATTTGTTGAGCATCATGGATCAAGTTCAAGACTAGACTCCAGAGGCTTGATGATCAGCATCACCCCTGTCCTCCCAGAGATTACAGTGTAGTAAATAATTCCAAAGACACTTTCCAAGGATAATAATAAATAGATAGATGATAGATAGATAGATAGATAGATAGATAGATAGATAGATAGATAGATAGATAGAGATAATGAAATCGGGGTGCTGTAAGAATTGAGCAAATAGGGACACCTCATAAAAATACCAAGGAACAAGGAATGTCCATTAAGCCTAAAGACAGAGCTTCAGAAGAGTTTACCGAGCAAACATCAGTCCCCAGGAGATGCCCTAATTGTGGGGAGTAATGCCCAGTTCCAGGAAACATCCCCTGGAGGGTGGATCTCCCCCCAACCCCTCCTACGTGCAATCGGTATCTCCCCCTTACCTGGGGCATAAAGGTCAATGAGAACAAAAGACAGTAGGCTCCAACAATGAGAGATAACCAACTCACGCTGTAAACCTATGTACTGAAAGGTATAAAAAGTGTGAGTGTGCTTTTGTTCCTGGTGGTCACCTTTGCTCTGAATGCAGGACGACCCCAGTATACTGGCAATAAAAGCCTCATGTAATTTGCAGCAATCTCCCTCCTGTTTCTTTGTGAGTGGGGGACCCACACCAGAATCTAACAGTGCCAAGAAAGGAGTAGGCATTTGTACAGAGCTCCTCTGGGAAAACCTCATCCACACTGTGTCCAACACTGAGAACCAAGTGCTACTGGAGGCTGGCGTTCCAGGGAGTAAAATAGGACTTACACAACTGAGGGCATGCTAAATGGCCAGAGCAACTTTAGGAGTTCAAGTAATTCATCATGGCTGCAGCAGACTGGGATACAAAGACCAGGGGGGAAAAAATGTCATTCAAAAGCTAGATGCTTTTCTGCAGATTTCTTCTTGTTAGGGTATTTCAGGATTTGGTTGTTTCTCTTTATCTTTAATGACAAACCACAGTCAAAAGCTTTAGAATGGATTTCTGCCCCAGTGCTAAGGAGTTTCATCTGTGTTTTGAAAACCCTAGGGAAACATTTCAATATGGTAATCAAGACTTTCCTGGTCAGATCTGCCTTTGAAGAAATAGCAAGTATTCCAGGAGGCTTGTAGTTCCTATGCTTCCAGCCCTACTGCATCTTAGTGTTTCTGAGAAAACCAACTGCTCACTCCCTGTGTAGTTAAAAAGAACTAATGACGTCTGACTCATTGATCTATTGCATTTGTACAAAACAAAAAATCAGATGAAGTGTTGTTTGAAGAAAGAAAGGAGGCTTGAACTTTAAGACTAAAGATGATGGGCTGGCGAGATGGCTCAGCAGGTAAGAGCACCGACTCCTGAGTTCAAATCCCAGCAACCACATGGTGGCTCACAACCACCTGTAACGAGATCTGACACCCTCTTCTGGTGCATCTGAAGTCAGCTACAGAATACTTATTTATAATAATAAAGAAATCTTTAAAAAAAAAAAGAAAGAAAGAAAGAAAAAAAAGACTAAAGATGATCACCTGGCCACAAAGTCATCTCAAGTACAAGGAAAACCTATCAGCAGGGAGATACTGGGTGGTCTCATTAAATCATGGCAACCATTTCTGTTGGGTTCAATTATAACTTGCATTCTAATGACTCATGTGTAATAGGGCTTGTTTACTCATCTACAGCCACAGAGATGTCTGTGTCACCAATTGAGCCACATTTCAGAAAGTTACAAATGGACTGTGGAGTTATGAAGAACCAAGACACTAGACGGTGGATGTTGTTGGGGAGAGGCATTTACTAGCGGGTCAAGAAGGGGAGTCATCAATAAAACATGACTAGGAAGACATCAAGTAGAATTGAAATTACAGTTAAACCACAGATTGTTTAAATAAGACTAAGTTGATAGTCAAATAGCAGGGTAGGATCAATATTTGCTTTATCATGAAAAGCATGGGGAAATTAAGAGCTCTAGGGTTTTTTAATGTTTTGAGATTTAGTCATTTTATTTTATGTGTATGGGTGTGTTTGCCAGCATTTATGTCTGTGCACCATGTGTAGACATTGCACTCAGAGGCCGGAAGAGGGTACTGGAGTCCCTAGAAGTAAGGTTACAAATGGTTGTGAGCTACCATGCCATGTGGGTGCCGGTAACAGATCCTGGGCCCTCAAGAAGAGCAGTCGGTGCTCTTAACCATTGAGCCATGCCTCCAGCCCAACAGTTCGTTTTTGTAAAGTGTTTAAATGATAAATTGTGCTGCTAGCTTATTAAGATGCAGCTTCATGTTCACTATTTGCTGAGTCCTACATAAATAGTTCATAGTTAGCCTGGGAAAGTAACTCCTATTTCATCTGCCATCCTTTTCTTATCAGGAGATCATATACAACAGTCTAGTTTTTTTACCACGAACAATGTTATTTTTAAAAAATATCTCCAAGGTATTTTCCCACCTGCCAGCAACAATATATAAAGAAGCCATGATGGTTGTAGACTCTCTTGTTAATGAAATCTGCAGAATGTGGTCCACCCAATGTGTTAGAACTCCTTCAAGATGAAATGGAGTTAACTTTTCTCTTCACCACTGTGGACACAGAACTTGCTAATTGCCAAAGTGAGCTTTTTAATAAACAATATCAGTTCCAGATTGTGCAGCTGTCTAAGCATTGATGAACACAGAGTATGCATCATCAAGAGACATAAGTCTCACAAATTAAGAGACACCACTCCTGGTGTCATCCAAAGTGGTAACTGTCAGCCAACGTGCCTGTGAGATAGAAGAAAGTGTAATGAGACCTCTTTTCCCAAGATTTTTGAACCTTTAACTGGTCTCAACACAGGCCTGGGTCTGGTCAGAGTGTCTAGCCCTGATGCACAGAGATCCTTGGCTGCCTTTCTTCTTGATCTTTACCCCACTGGACATTTCCCTGGCACACTAGCAGATGAGCACCGTGGCTCCCACTGCAGAAGCCCAGGCCCACATGCATGTACAACACCTGGCGCTCCCGGATTGAAAGGCAGAGAGCCAGATGATAATCCCTGGCAAGTTGAGCTGGCAGAAAATACCAGAATGTGAGCAAGAGGATAATGATTAGGACAAATAGCATGTACATGGTTGCCCTTCACAGGCCATGGGATTCAGCCTGTCTGTCACACTAGCAGGTAAGCATGGGGACGAAAGAGAGGCGGTCTCAATCTGTTCTCAGTTGTCGCCAGGAGAACGCTGTGTCCCTGCTACACGAATTCTGGGTCCAATTAGTTCTAAACCACTAACCCAAGGAACATGCAGTTAATTCCAAAACATTGGATAATTTTCTTTCCAGCTGAAGCCTTAATGAGTTGGCTGGCTCTTCAGTCTCAGTGAGGAAGACTCTATCTGGAAGACCATTCTCCAAACAGAAATAAAAGGAACTGCTGTTTCTGACAACCCATGGCTGTCTAGAGTACCTCCAGCCAAAAAAAATCAGCCTGACTTCTTTCTCTTTAGAAAACTCACAGCCACAGATGCCAGAATCAGGGTTTCCAAAATGCTTTCAATGTCCTAGGGCCTTGCCCTTTCAGCCTCTCTCCTGTGACCTTACATTTGTGCTCATCTACAGAGACGCAGACCCCCTTGGGAAAGACAGAAGAAATAGTTCTGGGCCCTAAGGTCAAGATTTCTCAAGAGGAATAAAGTACAGCACGGGTTAATCCTGAGGCTCACCATGCAAAGCTGCTCTCAGCCCTTTCTGTAAGAGCTGTGTGACCTTCAGTAAGTCAGCATTGCAGAGACCTGCTTGCTCACTTGAGAAATGAGGAAATAGTATTGTGGGGATTAAAAGCCAGCTGTTACTAAATTCTATATCTAAAAAAATTCATTCAGTTATATTTTAGCACTAGGGGTTGGGAGATGGCTCGGTGGGTATGAGTTAAAGTCTCCAGCATCCCTGTAAAAAACAAACAAACAAAAGAAACAACGACAAGCCCACTGAGCCAGCAACAACCATCTGAGTTAGTGCAAATAACAGCATAGGCCAGCAGGAAAACCTTCCCCCTTAAAAAGAAACGCCCTCTGCATATATATAGTAAAACATATTGCTGGCATATAATATTTTAACTGTCATCCACAGCTGAAGAGCAGGCATACCACTTCCAAAGTTGGCCAACCACATTGAGAGGAAGCCAAACAGAACTTTAATCAACATTTGTGACAGCCAAGAGAAAGAGTCCTAACAACCCAGGGCTAGTTCCAGCCTTGTGATGAATTGTTGATGGCAAATTCAAATTCGACTCAGCGGGGTGCTCACTGGCTGCTCAGAGGCAGGCTGAGGAGGACTCCCTGAGCAGTCTGTGGTACAAGACACTGATTATCTAAGCTTCCTAAAATCAGGAGAAATGTATTTTATTTGGAAACAATGCAGACAGACATATTCATACCTCAATTTTCAATGCATCATAGAATGTGTTACAGAAATGTCGGCACAAGTCAAGAAAAGGTACAAAGCTACAACCAGCATGCTTTCCAAGTATAGAATAATAAAATAAATGTCAGCAAATCAGTCCAATGAATCACAGAGCAAAGCTGAAGCCATAAAAGAATCTATGGCCAAAGGCAAAATTAGGCACTTTTATTCTCCAATATGTAGTCAATTTGCTCTGTTAACCCTTTGGTCTAGGGACTTCCTGTCAGCTTTACTGTGAGCATTTTAGACATCCCAGATTTGTGTGTGAACAATCCAACCTTGGCTAATGTTCAAGCAACACAAAACTCTAGGAGCTAGAGGCTGTTCGGTGAGATCCTAAGCTGCTGTGGCTTTGATTTAAGATTCAGTACTGGCCAGATGTCCTGGGAAGGCAATCTTATGCAATTAATGGCAAAAAGGTCTTAGTTTTAATTCTGACTGAATGATTTAAAGTCTGTGTGACAAAAAAAAAAAAATGTTAGCGAGTCACTTAACCTTGTGTGTGTCTATAAAATGAGTATTCTGTGGCAATGCCTGGTAGGTAGAGGTGTTCTGAGAGTTACATGAAACAGTTTACGTTCAAGAGAAAATCTTAGTATGAAATACAATATGGTTAGAAGTGACCTGTGGTAAATGCCTGAGTCTCATACTAACAAATTTCTTCTCCTGAAACTTCCTTTTAAAATACATAGGGGCTCACAACCATGCAGAGCTTGCTTTACCCAAATCCCAAAGTTAAAAAATACAATCATCTCCCAATGCAGTTAGTTTCTGACAATACATGGCACACTTCGCTTACCAAACTTTCTTTGTTTTTATTCTAAGAGTATTAAGTTCAATGTGCTCCATGAAATGCAAGAGAGAACATATAGATTGATAGTCTGTCATATTTGTTACCCAGGGAAAATTGCTTGCTCTAATGAGATTTTTTTTTTTTTAAGAAATTATGAAAAACAGAAACGGGGGCTAGAGGTGTACTTCAGTGGTAGAATGTTTGCCTGGAATAGAAGAGGACCTGGGTTTATTTCAAAACAAACCAAAAACAATGCTCCAGAAAGCTGACTGCTGCTGAGATGAGGCATCTGTTCAGGTCCACATGGAAAGCGCATTCTGGCCAGTGCAACAGGACCGCTGGGATGGAGGAGGAGCCTACAGACCCTGGATCAGGTGTGGAGCAGTCTGTCTTCATAGTGAGAATCCTGACCCCTGTGAGCCGAGTAGCTGAGCCTCACCCCACCCCGGCGCCCCATTCATTATAGTAAGTGAAAAATGGACTGTTAGGGTGGCACCAAATGGTTTGCAGAGCAAAGGTGCCCACAGGCCCTTGCCAGGGCTCTCTGGGCAAGAAGAGACCTCAGTGAAAAGAGCCAGGACACCAAGACAATAAGTACGTGGTAACAGGATCCCAACAGTACAGGAAGCTACGCTCACAGGAAGTCTGAAACCTGGTCTTTCCTGGACATACACGTACACGCCATTTACAACACAGCCCTACTTGGGATGGAGTGGGTTTTTTTTTTTTCTCAGTCTGCCTTAGCAAAGAAAATTAATACAGGGAAACGCACCGTCTCCCCTATTTTCTTGGACGAACAGATCGTTGGCGTGATTTGGCATTTGGGGAAAGTAACCTTCATCATTTTCTCTGTTGTTATCCACCGGCCTTGACATCTTCCTGTCAGGAGCATTATCTGTGTAATTCATCAAAGCTTCAGTGGCAACCCAAACTCCTGAAACACGCCTCACTGGGGAAGTATCCTCGCTGCCTTTCTTACCTTGTATCCCTCCGAGTTAACTTCTGGCTGACAAACTACACTTGGGTTTTTTTTTTCTTTCTTTCTTTCTTTCTTTCTTTCTTTTCTGGAATCATTAATCTTCACTGAAAAGCTGTTTAAATGCCTTCCAATGGCTTCAGAGCCAAATCTTCCTGCTGGCACCCTTAACTCTCATAAATATTATTGGAATTGTGCATGTACATCAGGGAGAGATTTTTAACCCCGGAGCACATGAAAGGAACCCCAGCAGTTGCATTCTGAACACAGGAGAGAATGCATGCAGGAAATTAGTTAGCAACTGCAAGGGCAAACCGGTGCGCTCCACGCAGTCTCTGCTTCATAGGAGCAATAAAAACAACAAATTGCATATTATTGTAACTATTACTACGTTTATCTCCTCTAATAAATAATAAACTCCCTACAAGCAACGCCTCTGTATTACTCACAAAGTATTTGGCAATAAGCATCCAAAAGCTGTCAGTTGAATAAACAAGCAGATAAATGGCCAAGTGGGTAGGTTTAGGTGAAGGAGAATCTTCAAGAAATGTGCTGCTTAACATGTCAAAACAAAGTAGTCCCTGGTAAATATATATTCCTCCATGTAAAGATCAGAAAGATAGCTATTATCAGATACAGTGATGCACACCTGTAGTCTCAGGTACTGGGGAAACTGAGGCACGAGGATCACTTCACCATGGAAATTCAAGTCCAGGCTGGACAATAATGTGAGATCTCAACCCAAAAAGAAAGAATGAGAGAGGGGATAGAGAGAGTTTATCCTGCAGACAACCCGCCTAATTGCTGGGGCATGACTGTTTTCTAGATTTAAAGTACCACTGTGCTTTTTTATATTGAGGTTAATTGTCCAGACACACACTGGGGCCTTAGGAACATGTCTAGATAAACAGTGCCTGTGGAGACTCCTCAGGGGAGATTACTGGCAAGGAGAAGAAACACTTGTAGCAAGCTGTGTGAAAAAGAAGCCATTACATACTTCTTAAAAAGTATACCTACATAAAGACCAGTGAGGTGGCTCAGTGGATAAAGGTACTTGCCACCAAGCCTGACAAGCTGAGTTCACTTCCCCAGAACCCACAGGGTAGAGTGAAAGAGTCAACTGCAAGTTGTCCTTGGACCCCTGCATGCACGCCATGGCAGGTGTGAACACATGTGCACATATACACACACATACAGACACACCCACAAATAAATAAATAAAATAATGTCTAAAATTACACCTACATTAGTGTGTGTGTGTGTGTGTGTGTGTGTGTGTGTGTGTGTGTGTAAATGTGCATCTATCCTGGTGTGTGTTAGAGGAGAGATAAAGCTTTTGAGAAAGAGAAATTTTGAAGTTAGTGCTGTGGGAATTCCCCTTACCACATTCAATATTCTAGTGAAAATCATTTGCTAGCATGGAGTATCCTTGCACCTTCTGTTGGGTTACTCCTGTCTACTTCAGAAAGCTGCTGGAGCAGTGCTTCCCTGTGATAGACACACATCCTGATAAGCAGCTCAGAGCACTGCTTGCACACTGAAGCAAATCCCACCATTTTCCTCATATATGGAGCTATTTGACAATGGCAGGGGGACCAGAAAGAGATCGGGTAACAGGATAAGAGAAAAGAAGAAAGGGGCAAAGGATATATTTGGAAAAATAATAAGCAATCATTTTCTAAAATTAATGACAGCCATGAAACAGAATATCTAAGCAGCTCAGGGAACAGTAAGCATGATAAATTAGAAAAGAAGAACTAGAAATCCTATCACTGAGCTACTGAGAAAAAACACAATAACAAATTCCTAAAGCCCAGCCAGGTATGAGGAAGAAAAATAAAAAATTACCAAAGACTTATCAGTGACACAGAAGGCAGAAAACAATACCAGCTTCTTTATCTGGTAAGAGTATCTTTCAAAAATGAAGAGAAAAGCCAGGCGGTGGTGGCGCTCGCCTTGAATCCCAGCACTTGGGAGGCAGAGGCAGGTGGATTTCTGAGT
>JADRCD010205909.1:13800-26749 GCA_019843815.1 Montemys delectorum | reverse complement strand
CGTTAATTCCTATTTCCCTTATGTTTAGCACTCTTTATATCAGTGGTTCTCGTCTCGTGGGTCATGACCCCTTTAAGACCATTTGAAAACACTGAAATGTACGTTACAAGTCATGACAGTAGCAAAAATATAGTTTTGAAGTAAAAACAAAAATGATTTTGTGGTTGGAGGTCACCACAATATGAGGAACCATATTAAAGGGCTGCAGCATTCGGAAGGCTGAGAACCCCTGCTTTAGTGTCTTACATGAGTTCATCTTTAGTCTCCTGAATATTTATATAAGGTCCAAGAAGAAACCAAATTAAAAAAATTAAATAATTTGAAATGGTTTTGATTCATCTCTAAGTTACTTCAACTCAAAGGCCACCAACATCTGCCACTCTGGAACCATGACCTCCTCTCTGAAAGCATTTATCACACCTTAAGGAACCATCTTCCTCAATAGGAGGAAGGATTGTGGCCCGCAAGGAGACAGGAACTCCACAGGAAGACCAAGAGAGTCAACTAACCTGGATCCTTGGGGCTCTCAGAGTCTGGGCAACCAACCAAAGAACATACATGGGCTGGGCCTAGGTCTCCATGCACATATGTAGCAGATGTGCAGCTTGGTCTTCATGTGGGTCTGGAACAACTGGAGCTTGGGCTATCTCAAAAGCTGTTACCTGTACATGGGTTATGTTCTTCTACCTGGGCTGCCTTGTCTGGCCTCTGGAAGTGGGAGAGGATGTGCCTAGCATCGCAGAGACTTGATGTGCCAGGGTTGGGGGATACCCAAGGGGCTGTACCCACTGAGGAAAGGGGAAGGGGAGATGTGGAAGGACTGTAAGAAGGGGTGACTGGGAGGGGAATAATGAATGGAATGTAAAGTGAATACATTAAAAAAAGAAAGAAAGAAAAAGTCTTTCTGATAACTCCATCAAAAGCCATGCTGCATTTGGGTGAGTCTCCTAACCCTACTTTGTTTATAAGCTACTTTGCAGTTGCAGCGCCATCTAGCCTGCAGGTAGCGATGTCTGTAGTCTTCTTTATTTTATGACTGCTTCATAAGAATATCCAAAGTGTAGCAGTGTTATAGTTATCTCACTACTTGTGTGGGTCAGGAACCCAGGAGCAATGCTGCTGGCTGCTTCAGGACCTCTCACAGTTGTAGCCTTATCTACAGCTGGAACTGACAAAGACCTACCTCCAAGCTTGAATTACTAATTAATCTAACCAAGCCTTTAGGACATTGTCTATTACTTATATGTATGTTATCATTTAACTGGAAGATTGAGCTTGATGAACCTTTAATTTCTTATTTTTATGAAGAATTATTTGGAGAAATGAAAACATTTGACTTCTATGTATACAAAAAATATGAAACACTTAACATTGGCCTTATTTACCACTATTGTTTTTTATAAAGAGCTCTAATTAGAAACATTACAGTGCAGTAGAACAGCACTTGGGTAGTTCCTTTCTTAATGGTAATTAGTTTTTATTCTTGCCTGTATGATGCAGTTTTAAAGTGGAATGTATAGTTTAATAGGCAACTAGGGCCAGCTAATAAGTAAACACTATTGTGTAACTGCCTCCTTTTGATGGAGTTCTTTTAAACCCAAACCTAAAAATTGGTATTTTGATAATTCTTTAAGCCAACACCTTAAGACAAAACACAAGCCTAATATTAAGATGTTTTGTCTACCTCTAATTTCCTTCATGCTAGATGTGGGTGTGGTGTGTAAGATGTGTTTACTGTTACCTTCTACTGCCTTCCCATCCCATTCCCCATCCCAAAACAGACACCACAAAACCCCATGTGTGTAAATGACTAGAATATGAGTTTATCTTTCAAAAGCAATTTCTACCATTGTGACAAGCTGGAATCAAAATGGCCAGTCAGTAATAAGCCAACTCTTTATTAACTTGCCCTAAATTATTTTCACTTGGCAGATAAAATTGCCACTTTTCCATTCCCAATTAGCATTTGCTTTAATAGGATTGAGAGGCAAGCTGGAGCAGGGTTGGATGCTGTATTTAATTGGGTTGAAAATCTAGTAACTTTTAATAGATCAAATGTTGAGAGTGTTCCAACAAACACTTGCAACATCTACATTTTACTTTCCAGATTACTCGGAGTCTTAAAAGGAGAAGACTTTCTGGTCAATGAACTCTTTTAAACTGTACTGTTGTATTTTGGCTTTTATGTTTATGGAACTTAGAAAGTTCATATTAGAAAGTGGAATTTCATCTTCTAAGGCACTTAGACTTTCTTCTCTTGCATACATTTAAGTGGTTCTACCTCTTGCAAGCATACCAGGTGGTAAGTCATACACTAAAGAGCTACTTGTAGAAAAGTAGGCAATATAGAAAAAGGAATGGTGAAGACATCAGAGTCAGAACAAGTTCAACCCCCTTCGCAGCTGCCTACTGACCAGATAACCCTGAATGGGAATTGCCAGGATATCAGTGCTGCGTAGGGTGGAGGTGTACATGTGTAATGTGTCTGGTGATATGAGCTCTGTACAGCTTGCCTGCTTAGCCATTACTTTTCTCAATAAGACATTAAAGTTTAAAACATGCTCCTGGCTTTTATCCAAAATCCCCAACTCACAGTGTCAACTCGCTGAAAACGGAAGGGTGTTTCACTCTAGTGATGACCCAATTGCTATTATTCTGCTACATGGCATAGTATCGAACTGCCCTCTAAATATTTATCTTCATTTCCATGGGTTAGTGTGCTCTCAACCCTTACCAGAAAAGGGCGTCTTATGGAGCAAATGGTGACTAAAGCAGAGACTCACAACTTGCCAAAGTACAGAGAATAAGACACTATAGAGTGCTCAGCCACAAGTGGGTCATCTACATTATACCTTATTTTAGTTTGAATGAGGAATCACTCACCCCCACCCCCACCCCCACCCCCATAGGCTCATTCATTTAAATAGTTGGTCCCTAATTGTAAGCACCGTTTAGTGACGTTATAGAACTTTTAGTATATGGAACCTTTCTGGAAGAATACAACAACAGGAGAGGGCTCGAGGGTTGATAGCCCCTCCCCTCACCAATTCTTGATCTCTGTTCCCTATATGTGGTTGAGATATGAGGCCTTAGTGTCCTGATCCTGCTACCATGCCTGATGCTGCTGTGTTGTCCTGACAACTATGGATTATAGCCCTCTAGACCTATAAGACAAATTAACTCTTCCATAAGTTGCTTTTGGTGATAGAATTTTATCATAGCAACAAAGAGGTAACTAATATACACATCTACCCCTCAAAGACTAAGGGATCATTACAGAAAGATCAGAAGGATTTTTTAAGAGCTGTAGTACAAGAATACTGTGAAATAATGTTTTCTCTCCATGACAGGGCAATCCAACACATGAACTCACAGTTGTGACTGTATTCACAAGACCCGTTCAAGATCAAGTCAGCCAAAATTCTGGTATGGATGTGGTAGGGACACAGAGTTCCACTCCAAGCAGAGGAACTATTGGCTATTGGTGGCTGCTAGAGAAAGGAGGATCTGTTTCCTTCAGGGATGTGACTCTCAGGGGTTATCCATGATCCAATGGCACACACTCAAGAACACACTCTGTGGCTTGACAAAAAGAGTTAGTTAGGAAGGAAAAGTGGTGGTGGTGGGGTATGGGAAGGATTTGAGGAATGGTGGTCAATTTGATTAAAATATATTATATACATGTATGAAACTATCAAACAATAAAAAATACCTCAAGCTTTAAATTAAGTGACATAGAATGCTTAGTAATCAAAGGTGATCAGGAAATGGTCGAATTTGCTGCAGATGTTATTAAGGGGCTAGATAAGGCCAATCTATAGACTAAGACAGTGGCTACAGACAAATAAGTAGACCAATAGAGAAGAGGAGGGGAGGAGGGAAGGGAAGGGGAGGGTAGGGGAGGAGAGGAGGGGAGAGGAGGGGAGAGAAGGAAGGAGGGGAGGGGAGGGGAGGAGGGCAACAAGGCACAAGAAAAAGGCCTTTCATTTATTCTTTCCTTTCTAAGAGAAAATACTTTGAAGGCATGAACAGATCAATCATTTTCATGGTTTCTCAGTGTGTCTTCATGTGTTCCGATCTGAATCAAAGATTGCAATGACTTAGAAATGTCATGAACTATATAATGTGTTTAGTAAACATTTTGTGCTTTGATCAGATATCTAATGCCATACTCCATTTTAGCTTCTGCTATAGATAAATGATAAAGGAATTCATACCATAAGTCATGAATGCATCCAATATATACTAGGTGTTTGGTATTTAGGGCTACATAAATTATGACCCAATTTATATGAAAAATCTTCTGTTAGGGAGGTGGTTGGCTTTTGTCAATTTGACATAAACCTAGAGTCATCTGAGAAGTAACCTCAGCTCAGAACATTCTCTCCATCAGTGTGGCCCATAGATAAGTCCATGTTGATGTGGAAGGGTCCAGACCACTGTGGGCAGTCCACCCTTGGGCAGATTGTTCTAGGTTCTATAAAAAAGTTGGCTGAGTAAGCCTAGGAGAAGTGAGCCAGCAGGTGGCATTCCTTCATGGCCTCTGCTTTAGGTTCTGCCTTGAACTACAGCCCTGAGTTCTCATAGTGGGCAGTAAAACAAGAGGCTAAATAAACCCTTTTCTTCACAAGTTGCTTTTAATTGTGGCTTTCTGACAACAATAGAAACCTAAAATAGAATGCTTAATAGAAAATCTAAGGCAATTTCATTGATTGAATTCAAACAGATCATTTTTCAATTACTTGCACAAATATATCCATAAAATAGTCTCATTTATAAATTAAACAGATATCTTTCAGTATTTCTTATTCTTAAAATGTGTTATTCTGAAAGATTAGGTCAGTGAGTCCTTAAGAAACAGTAGAAAGAGAAGAAAACCAGGAACATCTAAAATAAAGTGTCTATCATATGTAGAAGAGAATGCAGTTAATATATTATCTTAGACTTTCACATTTAGATACAGTAAAACTCACTATTTAAATGTCTATATGCTTTATACAAATAATAGATGTTTATTTTACACATACACACATACACACATACACACACACACACATTTAAAAAAACAATCACATATGGCCAAAACACATACTATATGCACACACTAACTAACACATACTATATGCACACACTAACACACACACATATCATAAAAAGAATATGATGGTTCATGTGACATTATCTTTCCATTGCTTCTTCCATTTTTACTAACTTACTAACTAGTTTTGTGCAATTTTTTAGTGTACACACTGAAAATTTTACAAATATATGAGCTTTAAAGTTATTTCAACCCAATTCTTCCCATATTCCTTTTAATTATTCTGTAAAAGTTTTGCCCTCTTCTCCTATAAAGATGGCCCTTTGGCCTATACAATGGCACAAAAAGACAGACATGTGGACATGTGTGTCCATACGAGGACATGTATATGTGTATATGAATGTGTGTAGTGCCCCTGCCCTCTTAACCACGTTATTCTTTAAACTTAGGCTTCTATGTAACTCCTAAGGAGAAAGTCAAACAGCTTTCAGTTGGAATGGATTGCCTCATGCCCCAGGTTCTGGCTTAAGGCACCTGAGAATGACACACAAATATGTTCTCTTTGTGTCTTTATCTATTAAATCTGCAGCTTCTTTGTGGCTTTGTTTTCTCTCCCTGGTGGGCATTTAACTTAAACCTGACAGAAAACATGGAGGAATTTTGTAATAGACACTATTGGTACTTAAATCCCAGAAAGGCATTTTGGGTAGGCTAATATCAGCAAAATTTTAGTGGGTAGTGAGGGACTGATGCAGAAAATATGTAATTGGTCTCTGTGTAAAATAGTCCAGTAATAGTGTTCTGAAGGAGTTTTCCTTCATCTGAACCAGAATAATCTGCGTTAGGTGATTTGCAACCCACTGGAGGCACCGCCAAGAGGGCATTTGGGGCAGAAGGCAGACTTTAGAAATGAGCATCTCATGGGGGCTTGGGAGCTTTTCCTTCCATATGAAAATATACTGCATATGCTCGGTTTTGTTCTGGGACTGCCACAAAACCCTAAAATGTTTACAGCTTTCAGATGGAGGAGAATAAGGTTAGACATGGGATACAGGCAGGGGAGAGAGAATGCCCAAAAGTTACCCTTTGCATCATTTTGCATTCTCTTCCCCTGGAATCTAGCCTAGTCCTCAATGGCAAAACCATCTATCTCAGGAAGCCTGTCCCATAAAAGTGCCCATCAGAGCAGGCATTGGTCTGCAGCTTTACAAAGGTCTTATTGATTAAAAATGTTCAAGAAGTTATGTTTGTTCTGGATAGCTAACCTGCCTGGCCAAATTTTAGCCCCACTGGATTGATTTTTCTGCATTTTGAGATTGGTCTGATTCTCAACTTTCATCCATCATTTTTTATTGTATTCTTAAAATGTGGATAATATATCTCAGTTGGAGTTCTCATATATTCCAAAAATAAGCATTTTCAAGAACCCTTCCTAACACCTTAAATGTGTAGTTTCCAAAGAGGCAGCTAGCCACAAGGACATTTATTTGCAGTAGAAGTCCACCCACTGGCATTTCTGTGTTTATTGTTCTAAATCCCTTGCTCTGTTTGCTAGGTAAATTAAAAACATCCAAGAAGGAACACACTGGCACCAAAGTAACATTTTGCACATCCATCCACAGCAATAAAAACATCATTTTGGAAAAAATGCATACTGAGTGTAGGAGGCAGCCGTTTGCACCTCAGTTCTCAGTTTCTTTCCAGCATAAGATACTTCAGGGTTCTTTCATATTTACACTCATATTGAGCTCTGTACTAAATTTAGCTCTTTTGTTTGTTTGTTTGTTTGTTTTTTTCTCCAAGACAGGGTTTCTCTGAATAGCCCTGACTGTCTTGGAACTCACCCTGTAGACCAGACCAGGCTGGCCTCAAATTCAGAAATCAGCCTGCCTCCCAAATGCTGCCACCACTGCCTAACTAGCTTTTTTTTTTTTTTGTACATGTGATGTTTTTAGAGCTCTGTGTTTGAAGCTTGAGAAGTTGGAAGCCTGACCCCACATCTTTAGGGGAATTAGTGGATTACTTAGAGTATGTTTTCCTCAGTGAAACCTGCTCAAGAGTCCCCCTTGCTTTGATGAAATGCAGCCTTCAAAACCAGGAGCCAAAGAGCCTCTTTTCTTTAAAGAGAAGCCTGCCTCCGGTATCTCGTTACAGACATGACAAGCTGACTACCATAATCTCGTCCCTTGCATTCATCAACCATCAGTAAGAAACTTCAAAGTCCTTCTCGGCATCTGTCTTCCTTGCTGATCCATCTTTCCTCACTGGAGGCTTCCCCCACAGGGCTTTCTGCATCTAACTTTGCCCACTGCGCTGCAGATTGTTCCCCACATCTCACCCGCCTTGCTGCAGTATCTTTCCTATGTGTTTACTCACTCCCTGGCCCACCTTGCTGCAATATCTTTCCTATGAATTATTCACTCCAACATCTCCTGTGGTTAGACTTTCTTCAACACAGACCTAGCTACATTATCTGTAAGAAGTTCAACATCTATAGGCCATCCCCAAACGATTGCAGCCTATCGCAAAGCTGCATCCTTAACCCAACTTCCTCTTAGCCACTCTGCATTGACTTCATTGCAACTAACTTTCAGACACAATACTTCCCCCAACGCCTGTGTGATTGGGAAAATAGATTGGGATCGTTTGAGAACTTGTCAGAGGTGGTTCACGGATGCATCCCGATTCTTGAGTAAATACACAGTTCACGATTTTTTTGATGCAGAGAATTTTAAGTCTTAAAAGGTCCAGAATGTCCCTTCGGTGGAATATTTAGAAAAAGGTACAGGAAATAGAATGTTGTTTAGGAATATTATAGACTATGGACAGATCACACAAGGTTTGGAATTAATGCTTCAAACTGAGAAGGCCTGAGATTAGTTTTCTGATTATAATGGTCTCCTGAAATGGTACGTAAAGGTTACTCATTGCTAGCGTGATAATTCATTCAAATGTTGGTGATAACTTTTATAAATAAGGCATCACTAACAATGCAGTGTGAAACAAAACATACACTAGGAGATGGACAAATGGACCGATAAACTGCAGCTAGCTATCTGTGCCAGGGAGGGAGGAATAGTGGTGCGTCTTCTAGCCTTACAGCGGGCTCCTCAGAGCTTTGCATCATCTGGCAGAGCGACACAGTTTAACTAGTGTAGTCATTAGCACCCTGGCTGCCACCCATCCATACCACAAGAAGAAACTTTAAACAGTGTGGTACCTGGGCCTATTCCTGGAGTCTCAGGATTTGTGAGTCTCAGACGTTATTGACTTTTAAAAATGTGTGTGTGTGTGTGTGTGTGTGTGTGTGTGTGTGTGTGTATATGTGTGTGTTGTGTGTGTATCTGTGTGGAGTTTGTTTTTTTTTTTTTTTTTTTTTTTTTTTTTGCATTTTTACGTTTTTTGAGACAAGGTCTCGCTGTGTAGCCCTGGCTGTGTTGGAAGTTGCTCTTTAGAACAGGCTGACCTTGATCTCAGAGGTCTTCTTGCCTCTGTCGCCAGACTGCTGGGATTCAAGGTGTGTACCACCACCTTCCTAAAAAAACAAACAAACAAACAAACAAAACCCAAAAAAACTAACTTTCTTTTCTTCCTTCCTTCCTTCCTTCCTTTCATTCTCATTCTCTCTCTCTCTCTCTCTCTCTCTCTCTCTCTCTCTCTCTCTCTCTCTCAAAATGTGTGTGTGTGCACTCGTGAGCCCAGAAATCAAAGGACACCTTATAGAAGTCCATTCTCCCTTTCTATGGTGGTCCTAGGGATTTAACTCAGGCTTAGTCAGGCTCTCAGGCTTAGTGGTAAGTGCCTTTACCTGCTGAGCCATCTTGCTTTCATAATACTATATTTATAAGAATCTCTGCCAAGCCATGTGTTGATTACTGTATGTGAGAGCAGTGTAAGGTTTTGTGGTTCTCTTTACCTTTCTCTCTTCTTGAGACTTTCTAAAACTTTTAAAAAAAATGATTTTTAAGAAAAGAAGAAATATTCACCTCAGTCACTCAGGTGAGTGTCAACCTTGAGACTCATTGATTCAGGATGCAAGAGAGGGAGAGAGGGAGAAAAAGGGAGGGACAGAGAGGGAGAGAGAGAGACAGAGAGTCAGGGAGGGAGGGAGGAAGGGAAGGAGGGAGGGAGGAAGGGAGGGAGGGAAGGATGGAGGGAGAGAGATTAAAGTCAGACAGTTTAACAGTTCGAGTGCTAAACAGGTACTTAATTTACAGACAACACATACATTAAGGTCATTAAGGTAACTTCCTTCCATCTAGATCTCCTTAATTCCTACCTAGCACTCTCTGTTAACTATAAACTAAAAGCCTAATCGCAGTGAGATGGGCGCCTTAGCCCGCATGAGCAAGGTAAGCTCTAAGTTGGAGCTTCTATGAGGGTCAGTCCCAACCAGACGTATGATCTTTCATGGCTTCCATCTGTCTGTCTTCCATCTGTCTGTCTTCTCACTCTGACCTGGTCTGCAGCTGACAGGTTAAGTAAAAATCCTGTAGAGAGAAGACCCTCATGCGTCGTGAAAGGCCTTCTCAGCCTGGGTCTTTTTCCTTTTCTTCCCCGCCCGTCTTCAATTAATTCTCTTAATTGTGTACAGTCTGACACTTTCTCCCACTTATAATCTACCATATCCTCAAGATCCAGCTTTCCCAAATCAAAGACCAAGAAGTTATATTTTAAAATATCTCTCAGTATTCTGGTTTACTGTCATTATTTCTTAGGAGAAAGAATGTCACCTGAAAGCTGAGAGGACAAAGAGGCACACATAGTTGAAATATATGGAGACTTGCTATTTAGAAATTATCCTAACCACAACCATACTTCTCTATGAAAAGATAGAGAAGTCAAAGAACTCATGTACTGAGAAGGGACATAAAAATAAGTCAGTCAGACTAATCAGTTTATAGGGTTACAATTGAAATGAGCAAGACAGGGGGAGGGGGAAGGGAGGGGGTGTGCATTGGTAGAAGGTGAACAGCCAGCATGCCATGTGGCTATTATTTCTTGAAGGCAACAAAAAGGCTTTGAAGGCAGTGCCTCAGACAGGCAACTGACCAGATTTATGTCTAGCAAACATTAATTTAGCTGAGTTATGGATTCTGGATGGGACAACAAGATGGAATGGAAGTAGGCTGCCTCTTCGCTATGATTTAAGAAAGATAATTGTGTCCTTGTAGCAAGGCAGAAAAGCAGAAATGGAGAGATTTGGGCAATGTTAGGTGGAATTAATAGCACTTAGAGGTAATGCAATTAATGAGGCACAAGGGTATGCTGGAGAGGATGGCCTCTCTCACACAGGGAGCCAGGTGAGTGACACGGCATTTAGTACAGATGCTGCCCTCCTGTTTGAGGGACTAATAAACTGTTGGAGTAGTCAGTAAAACACTGAATACACTGAGCTCAAGACAGAAGGTGTTCAATCAGTTAGGAAGGTGTTCTCAACCTTCCTAGTGCTGTGACCCTTTAATACAGTTCCTCATGGTTGTGGGGACTCCTAACCATAACAGTATATTATTGCTACTCCATAACTGTAATTTTGCTACTGTTATGAATCATAGTGTATATATTTGATATTCAGGATATCTGACATGCAGCCCACAAAGGGGTTGCATCCCACAGATTGAGAACTGCTGTGCTAGATTTAAAGTGTTTCTTACCTGCCCTCCACAGGAGTTCCCAGAACACTGCTATTTATGTGTGGAGGTCTGGGTAGAGACCTCCTCTTCTAGACAGAGAAAAATGTATCGGTTACCAACATATTCAAACATAAATTGAAGCTTTCTGTGATTCAAAATACTTGGATTTGGAATTCTACAAGTTTACTTAAATCATACCTTATTTAAACACCTATCTTACGTTAGATATTTTTTCCTAACTTCCAGTGATACCAATAGTTACTAATAGTTGCTTACATTTGATCATAATCAAACCAAGACACAGTCCTAGTGCTGTATTTGGGACTATGGCACTCTATTATAGCTTCAGTAAGTTTACTTGATACACAGCCCCCTCTGATATGTAAGAAAAATACTGAATGCTATATATTTTGTTAAGTAAGATGGCTTAAAATTAATTTTGTTTTAGATACATACCTAAGACAATAGAATTCCTTAAAACAAGGTTTAAGCTACACTATACTATATTATACAAATACCTATACTCTACTCTACTCTACTATATTCTACTATACCATACTATACCATACTACACTGTCTTAGTTATGCTTACTATTGCTATGATGAAATACCATGACCAAGTCAACTTGGGAAGGGAAAGGTTAACTTCATTTGCACTTCCAGGTAAAGGTGCATTGCTAAGGGAAATCAGAGAAGGGTTCAATCAGGACAGGAACCCAGAGGCAGGCACTGATACAGAGGTCATGGAGGAGGGCTGCTTACTGGCTTAGGCCTATGGCTTGCTCAGCCTACTTCCATGGCCCCATCCACAATGGGCTGGGCCCTCCCATATCAATATAATTAAGAGATACCCTACAGGCTTGCCTATAGCCAGATCTTGGCAGGCGTTTTCTTAAATGAGGTTCTTTGCTCTTACTTGATACTACCTTGTGTCAAATTGATATTAAAACTACCCAGAACAACTGGAGAGAGTGACACATCACCACAACACTGTCTAACAATAACCTTTTACTTTTTGTCCAGTCTTAGATCTCATATTAGTAAATATGACAGTATAAAACACATAATAACCTGAAAGTCCCACAGCCACAGAACATCCAAGCACTTGAAAACCTTCAATCATTTTAGAAACTTGCATCCCTTTTAAAATCGAAAGCTCTTTAAAACTCCAAAATCCCTTTAAAAGTTCAAAACTGTGGTCTCCTGTAAACATCAAAATAAGTTAAATACTTTATTTCAAGAGGGAAGAACCAATGTACAGCCACAATCTGAAAAAAAAAAAAAAAAGCAAAAGCAAACTCCAACAGTGTAAATACCTTAGAGTCCGATGTCCAGGGTCCACTCATGATCTTCCCGATGCACTCACTCCAGGGCTGGAGCCCCTTCTCCAGGGCCACCTTCCTCAGCCTCCACAGGTCCTCTCCTAGGCTTCCTTCCGCTGGCTCCATTCCTCCCTTGCTGAGGCTCTCTGCTTGCTGATCACCCTGTGGGACTGGCATGTCCATTGGGCAGTACTTTCACCAGAAACCCCTCCTGGTTTCTCTTCCCTGAGCCAGCCTTTAAATTCTCTCCAGAATCCCTTCAATCCAAGATCTCAAACGCTAACTGAGCCTGCCCCCTCACCACCCTCCACTCCTGGCCTCTCACAGTACCAAGCCTTCACTGCTCTCCATGACCCCTTCATGCCTTCAGAGCCGGCACCCCTTGGATGACTCTTACCACCCTACACGTTTGGCTGCCCAGACAGAGGACACCTTTGGCTGCCTCTGGAAGACTGCTGCTCTGTGTGGACTCGGCTCAGTCAGAAGATTTCAGCTCAGTGCTGCTGGTCTCTTCTTAAGCACTGCTAACTTCTCAGCTGCAGCTAATTGGTATCAATTGTTGCAGCAAGGCAAAGGTTTTACTTTAGTGGTTCTGCTCTTTTGCTAATCACAGCCCATTTTTTTTTTATCCCCAGCTGACCAGACACCATAGACTCTTTACACAAACAGTCCAATAGAGTTTTTGTTTCCATGTGAAAGTGCACAAGCCGGCCTCCATTGTATGCACAGTGCTCAACGTTCTTATCTTCCAAGCTCATACAGAATACTCCAATGAATTCTCAATACTTTTTTAGCTCAATACTCAATAGCTTTTTCAACCCAAAGTTCTCAAGCCCTTCCCAAAACAACATGAAGGCAGTCACAGCAATCTCCAGCCCCCTCCCCAATCTGGAACAACTTGTCACAGTAAGGGTTACTATTGTCACAGTTAGGGTTACTATTGTCACAGTTAGGGT
>JADRCD010205909.1:0-12562 GCA_019843815.1 Montemys delectorum | reverse complement strand
AGAGGGAAGGAGGAGAGGAGGGAGGGAGGGAGGGGTGGGGGAGGGGAGAGCACAAAGGCACACACCTGGTAATGTGATTTCCATCAATGAGAGAGTTCCTATGTGAATCTCTTATCTTGTAGAATCAAGCTATCTTAGTTTATAGAGTCGCAATCGTATTGTTTGCAGTTATCACTGAGTAACACATTGTCGTGTGACCGCATGACTCTATTTAGCTGAAAGAAAATGAAGTCGTGGAATAACAAAACTAGATGTAGTAGGAGACAGGGACCCAGCTACACTGAGATGATCAAAGCCTATTGTGGGCAGCAGGTATTGTGAACCCAACACTTAGAAGGAGACGTGAAAACTAGAAAATATTAACTCTAAGAGTATTTTTATTGTGAAAAGTTATGCTAATCTGAAAATGCTTTCTTACTTATATGCTTGTTTGTCAACAAAAGAAAGAAAGAACAAAATTTAGTTCCTAAGCATTCTTCACAGTGTAAGTGCTGTGTTGGTCAGAAAATGCTGGGCTGGGCCCCTCTTTCCTCCTAATGAGTTGTGTGTTGTGGTGCAGAACTTACATTCCCAATGGGCCCTGTGCATTCAGATCCACTAATTTATCTTCTAAGAATTAACACTGTCTGTGTTAATAGCCCAAGCTCCAACCCTTAGTGAAGTCCTCATTCATGTGTGTGTGTGTGTGTGTGTGTGTGTGTGTGTGTGTGTGTGTGCTCGAGTGCCCAAGCACGAGCACATGTGCACCAGGCTAAAATAACACAATGTCATTTTAGTACTTCCTATGACAGGGCAGGCTCATCTACAAGAAAACCCTTCTTTTCTTAATAAAAAACCTTCCATGTTCTCTGTTTTAACATGAAAGTGCAGTAAGCTGAGAGCTATTTGATGCTGAATTCTGAGCAAAGGGTTCTTTGTGGGCAGGTCTGTCAAACAGCATCGTTTCCATGGCAACTCTGGCTCCCTAACCCATTTGGGAAAATACTTGTAGGACCTAACACTCTATCATCTGTCATTCAATAATTTCATGTTCATAATAACTAGGAAATCAATGGCTATCCTCTGAGACAGTTTGTGGAAAGGGCAGGCACACTATTGGCAGCGCGGGAGTTTACATTTGTGTCTATTTGTTGTGATCCCAGTGCCAAGTTATGAGTGTGAGGAATAACGTGTGTGTTTGGACTGGCACAAAGATTAAAGGCAGGTTCAGTTTGCAATCTAATTACAACCACAATGTTTACATGCACAAAGAGAGGAAACCAAATGGCGTCGTAATAAAGCATTTGCTAGACCGTCGGGAGGGAAGCTCACCTAATGCTAACATTACACATTTAAAATTCTGCATGAAAAAGCAAAGCCCAAGTCATCATGAGACTGGCATGAGCAAATCTGGTAACGTAAAAGGCATTTTTTTTTTCTTATCTTGGCTTTCTAATTAAACGGCTTATCATTGTAGAAGCTGTGTTACCTAGATGATATGTACAGAATATAAAGTGACCATAGAAAAGTAATTAAAATTCTTAAACATGCGGCCCGTTGACTTTACATACAACTCGTTTTTAGAGTGAGGTCTGATAATAAGGGGACTTAGCCAAGTAAAGAAAGGTACACTCAGTAATTACCCTGACAGTATTCATCAACTGAAAAAAATGCCCGAATAACTTCATCCAATCGATAACATAAATAAGAATGCACGATGAATTAGGACCATAAATGCGAGTTGAGGATCTTCTTCTTTGTAGGCATTTTGTATTCTGCAAAGGAAGGGCTATTTCACCTTGATGAAATTATTTAGGAGCTACCAATCCATTCATCATAAAAAGGTGATTATTTTCAATCTAGAAGCATTTCCACAGAACATTAAATTGCTTTTCTTGAGCACAACAGGATTTTAGAGCAGCCCACCCTGCTGGGTATGCACAGCCGAGGCATTTCTCTGAGAGTTTATGGAGTCCAGGTTTTATCAAAGTGAACCTGTGGGTTCTGATTAAAGCATCATCATTTTTTAACATGAGAGATGAAGTCTTCAGAAGTTAACTGGAATTTTTTCCAAAGAAAGAGTAGCTCTCTAAGTTCATGCTCTATGCTAAGGATGAGCTTGGGAAATGAACGGACTGTGTGGCTTCTCGAATCTTCAAACCCAAATTCTACTGAAGTCTTTTTTGGTTTAATAATTAGTGCGTGCATGTGTGTGTGTGTGTGTGTGTGTGTGTGTGTGTGTGTATTGCATGCTCCCGTGAGTGAGTGAGTGTGTGTGTGTGTGTGTGTATTGCATGCTCCCGTGAGTGAGTGTGTGTGTGTGTGTGTGTGTGTGCGCGCCAGTATCTCTATGTGTGTACCATGAGCATGCAGGTACTGAAGGCCAGAAATCAGGGGAGTCAGAACCCCTAGAATTAGAGCTACAGACAGTTGTGAGCTGCTTTAGTTCATCTTGGGAATTAAACCCAGGTTCTCAGCAAGAACAACAAGAACTCTTAACTGCTGAGTCATCTCTTCAGTCCCCTACTGAAGAGTTTAAAAGTCCATCATATGTTTTTTAATAGAAATGCACAATGCTCAAAAATCTGGTTGAATAAACAGGCGTTTTCATCCTGCTTCATTCTGGAACTTTCTTTCCTTTCTCTACTATTTTTTTTTTTTTTTTTTTTTTTTTTTTTTTTTTTTTTGCTGTTCATATTACTCTTGGTTCTGAAGGCCATCTATTGCTGTTGTATTAGTAAGGCATTTAAATTTAAATAAATAATGAATATTTCTGCTGCTCTCTTTACCTTCAAAAGCTCCCGCAAATATCACAGATCACTCAGATACATAAATGAAATCAAAATGATATCAAAGGCAAAACAATTGCATAGAATAAACTCTTTTTACAAGGCTTTTATTAGAGTATACTCATACAAAGTGATTAGCTTAATAATGACTTTTTTGTTCAAGAATATCAGATACTTCAATCATATTTCCTCCCCATTACTATCTCCTATCCCTCCCTGTTATGTTAATTCCTTCATCTCCCAAAATCTTTCAAAATAGTACCATATATATATACACATACATATACATATGTATGTATATATATATATATGCAATCTTGTTTCTATATGTAAGAAGAAGATTGCAATATTCTCTCTAGGTTTAGATTATTTTGCCTAATATGATGGTCTACAAATTTATCCATTTTCCTGCAAATGACATTAAATTTTTCTCCTCTATGGATTAATAAAATATTAGTTAGTATATATAATTTGTTTTCTTCATGAAATGAATTCTGTCTGGAAATAACTGTGTTTTCTTCACCAGGATCTTGATTGCATATCTAAATACAACAGATAAGACATTCAGTGACTTTAACAAAACACACAGTTCCCTGAAAGCCATACCGGACCAGTAAGTGTAGCAGTAGACTTGCTGTGCTTCTGTGATAGGAAGCAAATTTTAAGTGCAATTCATTTCTAGATTTATAGAAAGTGTTTAACCTGTGTTCTATTTTGTTATCCCTTTATGCATTGTCATTAATACTCATTGGCTCTCTACTGGGTCTCTGTCACTGCTCTAGGCACAAAACTCAGAAAAGACAAGATTTCTGCTCTCATACTTCATAACCCAAAGAACAGAGAGAGAGAGATGAAACCAGAAGGGTTCACACTATGCTAAGTGAGAAAATATTCTGGCCATCATTCTTGGTGCTATTCCTGTTGTGGAGGAACTTGCTGATATGAGATCATTATCACTCTTTAAAAAATAATTACTTATTATTTTACAAGTGACTCAAAAATAAAAGTATATCAAAAGTTTCATGTTCTCGCTCTTCTATATATTACAGGAGATATCATTCTATTTTCTCAAAACTAGGATCAGAATATACATTAATTTCATAGGGCTGATTTTTGTGATTTGAAACAACAAAAATCCATGGTTTTCTGTCTCTAAAGACAAGCATCTGAAAGCAAAGTGTCAGCTGGGCGTATTCTTTCCGTAGCCTTTGTATGAGATGCTACCTGTTGCTTCTAGCCTCTGAGGTTCCTCAGCTTGCTGAGGCCTAGCTCAGACTCCTCTAGTCCCATTACAGCTGAGGTCTAGCTCAGACTCTAGTCCCGTTACCTCTAGCATTTCTGTGGCTCTCTTCTTACAAGGGCAGCCATTGCGTTGGCTTAAGAGACCACCTTATTTCTCATTTTACCCAGTGACATCCACAGTGACCTTATGGCCAGACAAGGTCATTTTACATCATGTCATATTACATAGTATAATTACATACTGTATATCATAGTATATATCATAGTCACACACTGTAATATCAGCATGACTTCAAAGCACAATAACATTAGATTTTTATCTTAAATCTTTGACTCTTGGGGGGGGGGAAATGTGAAACCTTTACAACACAAACAATAACATATGTGACATAGAATAATTTCCAGCAGCCTTTTTGTGTGTGTATTTTGTTGAACAGAGTACTATTTCTCCTGTTTTAGTATTTGTGTTTGAAACATTATAGGCATGCTTTGCTTTTAGGCAGTGGATACATCAGATGCTTCAGTACACACAAGTAAAACACAGAAATAAGGATGGGTATTCTGAAATGTGTGGGTGATAATCTGTCTTTTAAATACAAGCTATTGCCTAGAATTCCTTATCAGAGTAGTACTAGATCTATTGTTATACGGCTTTCCTATTGAAACTTCTGAACTTGTTCTGGTGAATCCTCCAGTGAAAGTCATAGTTAGAGTTTAGGACTTACCTGGAGTGCTTAGGGCATCTTCCCTTCAGTGCCTTCTATGGAAGGAAGAGGCGGCGGTCCGATGTAAAGGAAGACTGCTTGAATTTGGAATCCTGTTCTGCCTTAATGACTCTGCCAATGGAAATTCACTGGTCCTTAATTTTCTCATCTTCAGAAGTGAAAGGGTCATTGTCAGGATGAAGTGACACAGCATAGAAGAGTGCCTTTTTCATCGTCACATGGGCACTACCTGCAGAAAGGTCAAGCCATATCCAACTGGGATTGCCACAAGGTGGCTTGGGCTTCCACAGTGCATTGCCTGCAGTATGAGGACAAACCGACTATTGTTGCCCCCAGCTTTTGTACAGACATTGTCTTTCTAGCCTTTTCTCATTCTCCTTGCTGTTTGAGAAAGGAAGAATATAGAAGAAATAGGAAGATGCTGAGCCTGTGCCAGCTGGAGATGTACTAAGTGTAGCTCTTGTGTTTGACAGGCCATAATGAAACTTGCACCTATGAGTGAGAAGGACCGTTGACCATCATCCTTTTCTCACTGCGTGAAAGATAAAACTGCTCCAGGGTCTAGGACTCTGTTTATTGACACTCCTGATGGAAGCACAGGCATGGCATTCTGGGTTTAACTTCTCACCACATCAAGTAACAGGAGGACAAGGAAATTCTGTCTTACATCATCCAACAGGGTTATTGTTGTTTGAGTGCTGCTTAATTGAAGCAAAATTGCCATTACAAGCAAAAGATGCCAAAAGGCCTTTCATTTAAACCCAGTTAAATCTTTACAAGTCCCGATAGTGAGCAAGCAGAGCAGATGTACCCTCCACTCTTCCGTTTCTTCAGCTATTGATGTTAGCTCTTACGTGATCAGCAACTTTTTGTCCCGGGTGACTGTGCCTAAGAACTCTAGTTGTTAACAGAAGGAGACCAAGACATTGAACAGTTAGAAAACAGATGTGGGCTGAAGAGCTCAGATTTAGCCTGGCTCTAAATACTATCCATTTCTCCATGACCTGAAGCAGACGTATTGTCAGACCATAGCAGTTTCCCTGGCTGTTAAGTGCGAAGATTATACTAGATTGATTTAATTTGCATTTCTAGAGTAAAGACCTCCTTGTTGAAAAATCTGATGATTCCTGTAGATAACTTTCTCAATATCGAGAAATATTCATATAAAATGTGGGGGGGGGGAGGGAGAGGAGGAGGTAGGGACAGAGGAGAGGAGAGATGGGAGTGTCTATCATAGTCTCTGAATCAAAGGTATGTATATCTGGTGTTCCAAGCCTTCAAGCCCGATGTCAGTTCATTGTCCAAATCACTAATTCACTGTTCACAATTTTCATTTTATCCTGCTGGAACAACAGCCAAAAAGGAGGAAAAGATAAAGATGAAAAATAAGGAAAAGTAGTGACTAAAACAGCGATTAAGGGATTGATTTCATTTTCAACTCATTGATTACAAACGCTAGCTAGCACACATAAGAAGCAGGACCTTCTTCTGTCATGGTCACCCGCCAAGTTACAAACAGGGCATTCTCTTATCATCTACATGGAAGTGGGTGACCTACAGCACCAGCAAGCTCTTTTTCAATTATTCAATTAGTATTTTTTGAGTTTATAATTTCCTCATCTCTTTATCCCCCTTCTTCCAACACTTCCCATGAACCCTTCCTTATTCTCTTTAAAAGTCAAGTTCAGAGGCTGGAGAGATGGCTCAGCTGTTGAGAGCACTGATTGCTCTTCCAGAGGTCCTGAGTTCAAATCCCACCAACCACCTGGTAGCTCACAACCATCTGTAATGAGATCTGATGCCCTTTTCTGGTGTGTCTGAAGACAGCTACAATGTACTTATATATAATAAATACATCTTTCACAACAACAACAAAAAATGTCAAGTTCATCACCTCTTTTTTTCTACTGATTAGAGTTACATAGATCCACCCCGGGTGAGCTGAGAGAGGTCAATAGTAGCTCCCAGGAAATATAGCATTATATTATAAGAAAGAATATGTAATCATAGTACATGATGTGGCTTCGCTGTGAGTGTGTATGGATATGATAGCTATATATTGATATAAACCAAAAAATGAAAGTATTGTTAATAAGGAAGGTTAAAGGGTGACTATTGGAATAGTTATTATCTGTTGTACAATATTGATGCTTAGGATGTGACACTTAAAATCTTAGATCTTGATAGAGGTGGTGACTATTAATTAATTTGGTATAGAAACAAAACTACAACCTTGATGACCACTCAAGCATCTACAGAAATGGTGACCAGGAAAACGACCTCATGTGGAGTCTGAGGAATAATATCTTAGAAAGGGTGATGTTGTAAAGTGAGTAGGTATGTATGTGACAGAGAGAGAGAACTCTGTGTTCAGAGACCAGCATAGTTCTAGGTGTGGAGGGAGAGGCCAGATAAGGGTAGAACACACTGAAAGGTTTGAATGTCAGTTGATAAAGGCAGGAGAGCGACCTGGACCCTGGCTAGAGAAGCTGGCCGTGGCCAGGAGTGTGAGGATCAATGCATTTAACCTTAACATCCTGAAAGTTCCACACAGGTCTGCAGTGGGGGATATATGATGGCATTTATATGAGAGTGTGCTTCTAGCCTAGATAACTTATAGAGGACATGTGGGAGAAGTGCCAGAGAAGGCAGGACATTGATGATAATATCAACTTGGATGGATGCTAAAATAAGGATATTTAGGAGGCAAAGTCAAAAGGACTCTCGATGTTCTATGTATCAACCTGGACAGTCCAGGTCGTCCTGCCTTGGGAATGCTGCTTTATCCTCCTAGTTTCCCACTCTATACTGCCGATGATCAAATAAGAGAGACTTTGAACAAGCCTATTGGCCTGTGCATAAGAAAACATGGGGATTACTTTTTCTAAAAGCTTTTGTTGGAAGGCAGTCAACCTTTCAACTTTGGGCGAGTGTTAGTTAAACACATCAACATTTTCCTCCTGTATTTAAAGGCAGACATCGGTTGCCCCGTGCTAGATAAAACATAATTATTTGAAAACAAGGAATTGTGTCCAGAAGGCACGCTTTGCCATAGCAACCTTAACGGTGAGCTACAGTGTGCCTTTCAGCTCTGCGGAGGCAGTTTATCATTCGAGCCATGTGCTGAATGTGTCATAGTTTAGTATCCGCTTATTTAGTTAGATAGCCAAGATCTTGACTTGAGATGAGATTATTCTAAGTTTTGTCTTCTTTTTATGCTTGCAATAATATGCTTGCACTTTAAAATCATTTTAAATTTTTAAATAAAATAAAACAGACTGTCTGGCAAGCATGCACAGGGCTAAGAAGTAAAGCCATTTTTCACCCTTCTTCTAAGGTTTTATAACTATGTGTCTGAGGGAGACACAAATATTTTCTCCAAGGCCAACAAATATTTTCTTTTAAGCTGAGTCATTAAAATTTGAGGATTTGAATATGGTAAAAATTGGAAGAAAAGCTGAATTAAAGTATGAAAAAGTTCACAAAATTTATGTCTACATTTGTCCCCACATTCTCTATGGACTAAGAAGCCATTGCAGCTTAAAGCTTGAAAAAACAGTTGTTCTTTTTAAACTTTAATATATTTTCTCTTCAGTTTAAAAATAAGAAAATGCTTAGGCATACAAATGGAAAGAAAAAGATAGAGTCCTTCTGATTACAATCATTTGATCTTTGAACTCAATAGGTATTTGAATAGATACAGCTAGGTATTTGGACAGATTTAGCCACAGGAGGAGTTAGAGATGAGGAGTGAATTGACTTGCTCCTCTTGTAGAGATATTTTCGTTTTCTCTCCCCTCACCCTCATATCCACCCAGAGCCTTGAGCACTTCTGGCACACCACACAAGCTTGATCCTGGCCCTGCTCTACCCTGGGTCAGAGCCAGGTGTTTCAGCTGAGTAACAAAACCCCATCAGCGGTAAAAATCCCTGAAGAATATATTCTTAACACAACTGAGACTTGCCTGTCTCTAGGCTAGCCCCTTCACACTGTTCGATAAAGAAGTTGTCTAGTCTCTTTTTGCCTCTTTTAGAAACGAGGTACTGGACCGGATGCTGTCACCCAGCCAGACACCATCTCTAAATGCCTTACTTAAGATGGAAGGTGTCATGCTTTCTCAAGTCTAAGCCAATACAAATTTTGCATTTTAACTTATTTTAAATGTAAAAGGGGGACTTAACATTTCTATATAATTTAAATATTGAATGACTTTCTTTTATTTAATGCTCCTAAACTAACACCTAATTGATAGTCATTTGATAGCCAATGCCTCTTTTGGCCAGAGAGAACTTGATGAGAACCAAATGATACCATCTGTTTCATGGGAAAGAGTGCAAGCTTAGTCTAAGAGGCATGGACTGATTGTTCTTCATCATTTTTACCAGTACTTTGGTTTCCCATGCCTCCTCAGTCATCCCATAGTGCTATGGAGGATCTGTTGAGTGTTAGCCAGTAATCATATAGCAAAAGAAATCTTGCTTTCCAAGATGTTGCAATCCAGGAGGAGCTAAGGATGCAATGTCAGAATACTTGTGCTAATTCTAGGTTGTAGATATGGAGGAAAGGATAATTGCTTTAGCTATAGAGAGAAGGCAAAAAGCTACACCGGGGTGTAAAAAGTGGTAATTTTCAAATAGATGATGGTTTCCAAGGTAGAGGAAAGCACACAGTTGTCTGAGAGGGCTCTACATGGCAAGGGTACACAAGGGTAGATGAGTTAGAGAGTTGAAGACAATACAATAGAGGCTACCAAAATTTTTGCCACACTACCTATCACACACATACAGATACACACACATCGGTACATATATCAAACTTAGTCTACCACATTCTCTCTCAATAGTCATGGAACATATACTACAATTCATTAATTTTGAACCTTTCCCCCTCGGAGCAAATAATAAGCAACCCACATCAAGCATATGCAAGATAACATTTGTATGATTGCACGTTTGTATAATTTCATAAAACTATGCAACATTGAAGGCAGAGATGGATTTATGCAGTTCTAACATGGTTATCTTTCTCCCTGCGTCTATGAACACCCTTCTGTAGCACATTATCATTCATTTGAATTTATAACTGACATTGACAAACATCAAAAGTACCCTGATCTGGCAGAGATCCATTTTTAACTGAAACAAGCTTCAAGATCTCATTTGGAAAACTTGAAAACGTTACTCTTGTTTTCTGGAACACTAATTGAAAGTGGAGGGTCACCCTAAATGTCACTGGCATTGTTTCAGGGTCGTCTGGAAGAAGTTACTGGGAGAAAGAGACTATGAAATTCATTTCCACACCAGCAAAGACATCCACGTTTATAGCGAAAGAAGTAACTAGAGTAACTGCATAAAGACACTAGCTTTAAAAAAAAAAAAAAACTGTCCCCAAGGAATTTTACAGCTGGTTAATTAAAAAAAAAGAAAGAGAAAGAAAACCTGACTTTTGAAAACCCACACACTCGCTTTTCATGCTAATGTAAAAAAAAAAAATCCAAGTTCCAGCTCTATAAATAGTCATGACTTTGTCAGACTTTAATGGTTCAACAGGAGAGTCTGTGAGATTCATTGCGTTTAGCCTATGGCTACATCTCTACCATAAAATTTCTGAGTTGGCTGTTATGTAAAACAAAGTGATTTCATTGTGGTCCTCCTTGGAAGACAGCCTGATGCTGGAGGAAGTGGCCCTGCTGTGATTCTCTGGAAGTGCAGCAGTAGCAGCTGGGACAAAGGGTTTGGCTGCCAAAAGAGTGGTTGGGGGATCAATGTAGGGTGTGGGTATCAGGGGTGACTGTTGTGTCACTGTTGTGTCACATTGGTATTTAACTGCAAACCTTCAGCCTGAGAACTAGCCATATGTGACAAATCTCCCCCTTTCAATTTGATGGGATGCCCTGCTTGACTTCTTCTAGCCAGAAGAAGAAAAGAAGATTTCTGGTTAAAGCTATGTAACTCCATTCTGAGATAAAGCAGGATTTTCCTATGCTAATTTGTATTATTTTCCATAAGAAATGAGAGGAGAAGAAATCCTTTATTAAAAGGGTTTTAATGATAAGCATGAACCCTTTCTTTTCTCCTTGTCCTTTTTTTTTTTTTTTTTTTTTTTTTTTTGTCTCAAACAATGGTTTCATATCTGTTTTTTAAAAACCCTGGGATGGAGTCTGAGAGCGTCTCCATAAAACAGTAGTTGGACAGTAACGTACTTGCTGGCGCGCTTGTGATTCGTGTGCTGTAATCCTTCTAAGTACCCATACAATAGTGTAACAGCTGGTGCAGGCTTCAGCAGGGGTGTTATATGCTATGTTGGGACTTGAGATCCAGGCAGAGAATGAGCTGGGTCAGCTTTGAATAGCCCTAAGTACCCCTCAGACAGCTGGCCCAATGTCTATACACCTACCAGTCTTGGGAAAGAGACTCTTCGGATAGCATTAATTTTCTTCTCCAGCAGACTGCAAAGTAACAGGAGCCAGGTTGACTGTGTACCTTGGGACTTTCACCTAATGATCTTCTGGAAAGCAGGTGCATTGGCAGGGAGTTGAAGCTGCTGAAAACCCGACCAGTATTAAAGAGTAAACCTTTGCTGCTATGGGACTTTTATAGGAGTAGGGTGCATTAGCGTTAGATCATTACAAAACATTTTGCTGACTACTGCAGAATTAATGGCCCTTTTACAGCTCACAGCTAATGATTGTCAAGAAACAAGTTTATATCTGTTCAAATTGTAATGTTAAATCAAAGTAGCCAGCTGCCAGATGCATCCAGCGAATGCAGAGTCCTTCTTGTGTAATAACATTTGATGCTTCCCTTACACCAGCAGCTTATTGGACTGCTGCTAAGAACCTAAATTGTCTTGCATGTGCTTGATATACATTTATCAAGGCAAAAACCAAGCGAGCGGACCCTTTAAGAAGAGACTCTTATAGAAATGCTCTTTCAACATAAAAGAACCCAAATGGCTATGGATTCAGTATCTCATTTTAAGAAGTTTTTTGTTTCAGTGAACGCTCATGACGACTGTAACCTCATTTTCTCATTACTGAATGTAGACACCTGATGCAAACGCATTCAGCTTTCACTCCCTTTTGTAGGTTACTAAATTGGCCATGTTTTTCTTTACCATTTCCTTCTGTCTGAGGAAGAAGAAGGAAGTCTTCCAGTCAGCACCTGCTGCCTGCCTCATGCTTGTCCTCCCAGTCACTGGTCGATAGGGTTGTTCTCCAGAGCACTGTGGTCGCTCCAATCACTTCTTCCTTGGATTCATTTAAAACAGTTTAGCCAGGAATCCCTTTGGTGCGGACTTCTCCTGCAGAGTCCCTCTCCTCTTTCCATTACTTGCTTCCTAAGATGCCTCTTCAGTGTCTCCACCTCACCATTTCTTCAGTGGACAGCGCAGCCCTCAGTCTCCCACCCACTCTTCCCTGGGTTAAGCAGAACCCTCAGACGGACAGATGGGTTCCAACTCTCTACACACATGCCATTCTGGTTCTAGCCCTCTACACACATGCCACTCTCCTGTCCGCCATTTTCAGCTGACTGCTGATACGTCCCTCATGGTTGAAACTTCACCTCTGTGGATTCACAGTTGGGTTTGTCCTTGTGCTTGAAGTCATAACTCCTCTTCTGGCTTTAGTTCTGCACATACACGCAGATATGTGCACATATAGGCATATACAGATACATATACATATATATGCATATATGCACATGCATATGCACACATATATATATACATTCATATATATACACAGGTACATATGTACATACATGCATATGCATTCACAGTAGCATGCACATACACACACATACACACACACACACACACACACA
>JADRCD010205907.1:0-19714 GCA_019843815.1 Montemys delectorum | reverse complement strand
GGGTCAGACGTTGGTCTTCTCCCACTTGACTGAGCCAGGCAGGGTCTCTTGTTTGCCGCTGCCTACCCCAGGCTAACTGGCCCTCTGGCTTCAGGGGATTCTCCTGGCTCTGTCTCCCATTCTTGATGTAGGAGGTAATGGGATTGCAGACCGTGCTCTGCTGTGTTTGGCTTTTACATGGGGTCTGGGGATCTGAACTCGGGTCCTCACGCTCGCATGGCAAGTGGTTTGCCAACTCCTGATCCATCTTTTAAGCCCGCGGCTGCCACTCTCGAACTCATGGTCAGTGTTTCTGAAGTAAGGCTGTGCCAGTGAACAAGATTGTGGACTTGGTCAAGGTGATAGGGGCTGGGCGCCTGGTGTCTGGTATGACATATATGATTAGGTGACATGTATGACACGTATGATATAGTGACAGCATGTATCCAACACTGTATCACCGTTCATCATGTACCCATTTCTCATCCCTTCTTCTTTCCTTCCCATCCTTCTTACGCTAACTACTCCAGCGAGCTTCTTCCAAGCCCGTTACAAATGTGCACCTATTTCCAGTTCTGCAGGAGAGCTCTGTGCACTTTCTTCTGGTAATGCTCTGCCTACCTCTTCCAGGCATGCAGGAGCTTGGGTGAGGGGCTGTGACCACATCAGCCTCTGTCTGCCAGACTCCTGGGGCACCAGCTAACGTTTCTTGCCCCTGTTTCCTGGCCATTTTTCTTGTAGAGGGGCAACCTGCATCTCAGGGGGCACTGGAATTTTCCCCAGCCCACTAGGAAGCTTCCGAGGAGGGCCTAGGGGAACACTGGTATATAATGTTAAGTCAATGCTTTATCGTCCTGTGTTTTCACAGATGCCCACTGAAAACCGTTAGTGCCAAGCCTGCCAGAGCCCCCACCCTCAAGTCACTGTAGGTGACTGGGTGGAGAGACCCTGACTTTAATTATCAGAGTCTAGTTTGGAAAGGAGAAGTAACTGGAGGTTAGGACCAGGCTGAGGAGACGAATTGCCTTGTCTGAACCAAGGTTAGTTTCCTTGGATACTTGGATATCTTTCTCTTTGGGAGGCATGCTGGGATAGAACCCAGGGCCTTGCAAATACCAGGCAAGTGCTCTGCCTCCAGCCCCGCCACAGCCCTGGTTAGGCCACCTTTAAAGCACAAATCCCCGCTTCCCCGTCTGCAGTCAGCTGGACCCCTGTCTACATCTTCAGTTCTCACAACTGGTTCAGTCCAGTGTACAGGAGGGCCAGTGGCACCTCAGCACTGCTTGAGGCTGGAGCCTCCTAGATCGTAGAGGGACAGGAAGCTGCTCTGCATCTTCTTAATGAACAACATTTCTCAAATACCAGGTAGGTATCTCTGCTAGCCCTGCCCATGTGGAGGTCCTATGAGCTGCTGGCTCTGTACCAGTTCTGGGGAGTCACCTTGCAGGGATGGTGCATTCTACCTGCAGGGAAGTTCTTTATGCGTTTAAATATCTACTGATGAAGCAAATTCACCGGTCTCCGACTCTTTCATCTTGAACCTCACCTACCCAAAATCACAGGGTGGGAGCTGGGACAGAGGGTCACGTCACTGCCTCACTTTCCAAAGGTAGTTCAGAAGTCAGAAGAAACCTTGCCTGGAGCCACGCACGTCCAGTACCCAGCAAACCCCGCTGCCCTCCCTATCAGCACCAGGCCTCGTTTCTATCGTTATGTACCTTACGGGTTTGTTTTATTTGCTGCATTTACTATTTCCCCTTTAGCCTCTTAATCTTCATTTATCCTGGACTACTGTGGAGAGTGCTAGACTACAGGTAATGTTCTTAGGGAGGGAAGAGAAGAATCATGGGGGGGGGGGGGAAAGAAAGGGGGGGGGGGAAAGAGGGAAGAAGAGAGAAAGGAAAATAAAAAGAAAATTTCATAACTTAGAGGGAGGAATTAAGGTCCAGGCAGAAGTGACATTTTTTATGGTCACACAATTGGCTCCTGATAGCGTGGTGTAGAGATCCAGGAATCATGCTGTCCTATCTGACACTGTTGCATTGTGAGATGTGAACAACTCACCCCAAACAGGATCCTGACGCCAGACCCAAGGGCCAGTTCCACCCACGACCCAAACAGCTACATCACTGAGGCATCCTGCCTGGAGTTCAGGAGATGGCTTTCTCATAGCTGCCTAGACGAAGCACCCTCAGCTAGCCTTCTACTCTGAGGCTCTGCGGGACTGGGCAGGTGTAAGTGGCTGGATCTCAAGTGAGGGTCTAAAGAGGGGGTGTTCTCCAACCTCCCCTGAGGGAGGTGCTCAAGTCTTCCATGTTTCTGCTCCCAGTCTTAGCCTGAGTCTCTGTGTCTCTCTCTGTTATTTTTTCTGCCTCTATCTCTGTCTGTCTGTCTGTCTTTCTCTGTCTCTCTCTGTCTCTGTCTGTCTCTGTCTCCCTTCCTTCCCTCCCTCCCCCTCTCTCTCTGTCTCTCTCTCTCTGTCTCTCTGTCTCTGTCTCTGTCTCTGTCTCTGTCTCTCTCTCTCTCTCTCTCTCTCTCTCTCTCTCTCTCTCTGTGTGTGTGTGTGTGTGTGTATGTGTGTGTGTATGTGTGTGTGTGTGTGTGTGTGTGTGTGTGTGTGTGTGTGAAGGTAAACAAGTCCACAAGCCCACACATTCTCAGAGGCCACAGGAGGACTTGGGATGTTCTACTCCTCCCATGTTCCTTATTGATCCTGAAGCTAGCCTGCAGCCAGCAAGCTCAGTGATCGGATTCTCTCGTTTCCACCCAGCCTCCCTGGCTGGCTTTGCACATAGTGCTGTGGATTTGAGCTCAGGTCCTCCTGCTTTGCCCAGCAAATGCTCTGACTCACTTGGACATCTCCACAATTGCCTATGTTTCTCTAAATGGGGTCCCCAATTGTAGCATCAAATCCTGGGTGGCCCCTCAAAGCAGGACAGGCTGTGAGCTGAGGTAGCATTTCCCAGGCTCCTCCCACAGCCTGGCAGAGCTTCTGGGAGGTTGGGGATGTTTTGATTATTGACACAGCCAAGCAGCTAATTAAAATAATAAATTAGAGAACAGAGGGATGATGGGAGCTGGGCAAGGAAGATGGGGGGAAGAAAAGTGTCTCTTTGGCAGCCATGCAGAAAAGCTGGGCATGTTTGCTTTTCAGGGTCACCCAGGAGGTATGTCAACGGTGGCATCTGTGATCCCTGACCAGAGCTAATCCAAGGAGGCCCAGGGGACCCAGTAATGTGTGGTGGGAGTGGGGAGCTCCTGAGTCCTGCCCAGGGAGGACTGCGTGGGGTCTGCTCTGCTTTTCTCAGATGAGGGAATGTGACCCACTCAGGGCTGTGACCTGCATGTAAAGATGGCAGTGCTACTGACAAAACAGAAAGGTCTCAGAGGGTGTCACGCCCCATGCCAGCAAGGTTAGCTTCAGAAGCAATGTTTCATGGGAACAGTCCTTGTTTTCTATGCAAGTCATGATGCCAGAAGCTCTAAGTACTCTGGCAGGAATGGAGGAAGCTGCTGAAGATACGGTGATCTCACTGCATTAACAGCAGGGCACCGATATAGACCAACAATTGTACTAGAAATCACACAATGGCAAGTTCTAATTCTTACTGTCCTACATATATATTGTTCATATATATGTTCACATATATATGAAGGAGAATTGCCTCGTGGCTGAATTGTTGTGGTGGTTTGATAATGTCTCCCATAGGCTCATCTGTTTCGATACTTGCTCCTCAGTGGATGGAACTACTTAGGAAGAATTAGGAGGTGTGGCCTTGTTGGAGGACGTCTGTTACTGGGGTGGGTTTTCAAAACCCATTTCAAAACAAATGGCCATTTCAAAAGCCCAGCCGTTCCCAGTTAGGTCTCTCTGCCTCATGCTTGAGGTTCAGGGTGTAAGCTCTCAGCTACCGCTCCAGCACCATGCTCGTCGGCCTGCTGCCAGCTCCCCACCATGATGATCATAGACTCGCCGACTGAAACTGTAAATCTCAAACTCTTTCTTCTCTAAGTTTCCTTGCTTATGTTGTCTATTCAAAGCAATGGAAACATAACCAAGACAATCATCAACGACTGAACTTGTTGGGCCATGTCTCTGTCTACACAATAGAGGCACTAGTGACGCTGAGGGCGGCAGCTGAATGGAAGGTTGCAGGGGCATCTATGCAGCCTTTCAGCACTGGGCATAATGACCACCAGGCTGGCATCCCGGGAGTTTTGCTCTGTGCTGGCTTTTGGCAGAGCCCTGAAGTATGAACCTACACTCAAGAAGTGTTTTGCAGTGGTGTAATAGGGACTTTGTGTTTTACTGCACTCCCTGCCTGAGTGGCTGGGCTGTGCTCCATGTCAGTTTCTGTATTGGAGGTGTGGTGGGCAGCAGACTGGAGAATGTGGAAAGACCCTTCTCCCATTGCCTTGTACTGTAGATTTTTAGGGCAGGCAGAGCTGTGGTGACCCCATGGAAGGCATTCAGACACTTCTCTGTCTTATGACCAGGTTCAGGTAAGTCACAACAATTGGACTTTGGGGTATGTGAGGGAGGAGTTTACTCCCTGAATAGTCTCTCTCTGGTAAATTCTGCTCAGTTTGAGGGAGCTGATCATGGACTTCTCGGTCTAGAACTTCGAGCAACAACCCGCTGGTTAACGCCTCTGTGGACTGTGGCGCCTTGCCCTGGCCACCCTAGGAACCCACAGGTAAGATGTGGGGAATCTATCGTCAGATACTTGTCAGTCCTTGGAGATTATCTGGAGTGAGCACAGGAGACCTGTATGGTCAAGAAAAATAATCTTAACCACCACCAACAACAAACTTGACCCAGGCTCATGCCTGTCATCCTAGCTAAGGTTAGGAGGATTGCCACAAGCCTGGGGACTGCCTGGGCTACGGTCCGAGACCTGTCTCAGAAAACAAACAAAAAACCTTAAAAGAAGCACAAACCCTTTAAAAAATCTGAAAAAGGAAGGAGGGGGAGGAATAGAGGGAGGGAGAGGAGGAGGGAGGGAGGGAGGGAGGGAGGATGAATGCTTAGCAAGAATTCTAAACACCCCGAGTGAGTTATCTGAGGGTCAAATCTATGCATGTGGCCTAGTTGTCAGTCCTCAGCCCTAGAGCTTAATTATCCAGGATCTGACCCCCTGGGCCTCCCTGTTCCAGAAAACTCCTTCCTGGGAAGATCAGAGCGAGTTGTTTTATTTTTTTGTTCACAGGAACTTTGCAAAAACATATTTAAGCAAACGCTGTGCCTATCATTTCAACATATAGTATCTGATGCTGTCAGGCTTTCCCGTGCTCTGAACCCTCCTGAGCTGCTGCCTTGCCCAGAAAGGAGCTTGGGACCAGTATGACCCTTTGGTTCCTCTGTGTTTCAGGGTGTATGTGTGTGTGTGTGTGGGGGGGCGTATAGTACCTGGAGACTAGTCCTGCCTCCTCAGGATGTTGTTTGGGGGGGCACTTTCAGGCTTAGAGGCTAGGGGGTGATTTCCAAACTATAGCTAGGGAAACAGACTCAGAGATCTGAGCTAAACTGCCCTGGGGCCACGGCGCCCACAGCTGCCGGGATCCCTGCTGACTGCAAGCCTGTCCTCTTAGTCTTTCCCATCCCCAGTGAGACCACAATACAATCAACAAGATATGGTGGCAAGCCCCTATAAGCCTAGCAGTTGGGAGAGTGAGGCAGGAAGGTCACCAGTTCAAAGCCAGCCTAGACTACCAAGCGAGGCATCATCTTAATAAGTGAATTGGAATAAAAGGCAGCATCTCTACTGGCCATCTGGGGGATTGATTGTATTTTGTTCCTAATTAGCCAGGTAATCAATCACCTCTGGGAAGCTGAGGCCACGGCCACTGTGGGAAACTCGTGTCAGGTGCCATAGAGACCATCCCTGTCTCAGTACAGCTTTGAGGCCATGACAACGCTGCTGGGTTTCAGTGGGGAGGGGGCATCATTTAGTGGTCAGGATAACATGGGCATGGTGTACTGGTGCAGGGAAGAGAGATGAGGCTGTACACAGGTCAGTCTAGCCAGAGTTGGTGTCCTGGTCTCCATGAGAGCTGTAGCCTAGTTCCTCCCACCTTCATAGTCAGGGCAGGGATGGCTCTGAGCAGCAGGGCACCATGGGACCCTGCATGGTCATCAGCTTGGGAGAAGTCAACCTTGGCAGTGAGTATGGCCAGAATGGAGGTGTGGGGAGCAGTGTGCCGTAGCCTGCACTTACCCAGAAGAAGAAGTTGAAGATGAAGAGCAGGTACTTCAGGTGGGCCAGCAGCCAGTCATCCTGCTCTGTCTTGCAGTGCGCCATGGCGGCTGGGTCTGTGGAGGACATGACCAGGCTGAGTAGGGGCCACAGGGATCCTTGGTGTCCTTCCCACCCCAGCACCTCAAAGGCTTAACCCGTCAGTGTTTCCCAGTAGGTTCGAGGCTGAGGCTCTCAATGTACATGTGTAACTTGGACCCTAGATAAAGAGTACAATCTAAGAAAGGGCGATTTTAGTAGAATTTCCTAGACTTCTGGATCTCAGTTTTGTTATTAAGACACAAGGCTTAACCCACAGATGTCTAGGGTCCTTTTTTTCTCCCCTGTCTCAGGACATGTTTCTTGTCCACGCACATGCACACATACTCATGCTTTCTTATATGCACTCACACACTTGGCAAAGCTGCAGGTCTGAGCAGGATCTCTGACCTCTGCCAGTGTCGCTGTGCACAAGCATCGGTCTGGAAGGGACCTTGATCTCCCAGGGCCACCTCACTTGTCCCAAACTCCCAGATCCCAGAGGAGGGAGCAGGTCCAGTTGGCTAGTGGTTCTGCCAGAAGTTGGGAGACTGCATGCTGACTGCTAGCTTCAAGTCCCCACTGTGTGCTGTGGGTGAGTCAGTGCCCTCCCACCCAGCATCCTCACATGTGAACACACAGATGATAGCTCTGCTGGAGGATGCTCAGAAAGATCCATAGGATCCTCTGGATTCAGGCTGAGGTACTTTGTATGTGCTCAGTAAATGGTAAATGAGATCCTCATTCCATTTCCCCAGATGCCCTATCTCTGACTCAGCACCACCTTGTCTTGTTCTGAACCCTGGATGGATGATGGCCCGAGAGCTGTAAAATCGGTGTGGATCCAGAAGGCCCGCTGGGCATTGGCCCTCTTTGCTTCTCAGTAGGGGCATACCACAACAGGTAGTCTCTACTCCTAGGCTGTGGCAAGTTACTTAACCTCTCTGCACAGGATCACAAAGCAAGGAGGCCCCACAGTGCTTCCTGGCTGGAAGATAGCCGGGGAATGTATGTACTCTGTTCTCTTGGAAAAGACTTTTTCAATTTTAGCTGGGGACTTTGTCCCCTGGGTGTATTCCTATGTCCCAACCTCTCTTTCCTGAGGTTTGGTTAGGGTGGCAAGCAAACAGCATGGGGGCAGAGGGGGCAGAACGGTTTGATTTCTCTGGTACTTGGTTTGTAGACTGACTGGGCTTGCTTGAACTCACAGAGATTTGCCTTTCTGAGTGCTGGGACTAAAGGCGTGTGCCACCACATCAGGCTTCAGATCAATCTCTTACAAATTTTTTTTTTTAACAGTTTTTTTTTCTTTCGAGACAGGGTTTCTCTGTATAGCCCTGGCTGTCCTGGAACTCACTCTGTAGACCAGGCTGGCCTCGAACTCAGAAATCCGCCTGCCTCTGCCTCCCAAGCGCTGGGATTAAAGGCGTACGCCCTGTGGGGCAAGGGGTTCCCTTGTATTTGGAAAGAATGTGGATCAGTTTTTAGAGGTCAATGAGGTCAACTTGTTCCTGATTCTGTGCTAGCTTTTTCACTGGCTATTGGAGGTTTCCGCAGACTCCTAGCATTGATATGAAATTTGTCAAGCTCCTCTCTAACTCTACTAATTTTCAGGTCCTATATGTCCCAGCTATGTTACAGAGTACGTACAGATTTGGAGCTGTGACATCATTCTGTTAGATCAGTCCCTCTGCCATTAATAAGCACTATTCTTTATCTCTGACAAAGCCAGACATATCTTTGAAGTGAGAAAGGCTGTAGCTTTCTAGTATATGTGCTGCCCAAGCGAGCACAGGCTGTAGCTTTCTTTACCCCATCCTTCTGGTTGCCTGGCAAGCTGATGTTTCAGCTGGACTTCAAGCAGCCACTTTGTTTCCCAAACAGGAGAACGATGTAACATGTTCAAAGAGCTTGGGGCTCTGATCACTTTGGAGCTGCTACACTGTCCCTAAGCTGGTCACCTCCAGCAAACATGGAGTTTGTTTAAGTCACATGTGTGAATATGTCATAAATCACAGCTACTTCTGCTCTGCTCTCTGTCAAATAGGGCAAATAGTGAAGACTAAGGCATGCGTCAGCACATGCCAGTGTTATGCCCAGATTGCAGGACCCCCAAAGAGGCCACCAGGGACCACAACTCCATTGTAAGCACCTGAGAGTCTTTATTCAAGCTCTCGATTGGACCACAAACCTCTCTGCAGGATAAGAGAGTGGCCCACTAGGGGAATGGGGTTTAGGAAGGGAAAAACTGCAAGCAGAGATTTCCAAGCTTTGGTGTTACATGATTGAGTAAGAGCGTAAAGAAATGTTGGCCTTCAGGCCAACTGGTTCACAGCTTCTGGTCAAACCACCAGGAGGGACCACACATCTAAAAGGAGCATCTTGACCTGGGAACAACTTATGTTTTCTTGGCCCACCCTATTATTATTGGTTGGCCACAGCTGCTATGTCTATTTTGTAACTATCAGGAACATCTCCTGGGTTTTCTCAGAACTCAAGAGTGAGAGCCATGTTACTCTGAGGACAAGTTAATTTAAATGAAGTCTGAAAAACAAAATGGAGTTTATTTTGCTACTTTAATCCCTTCATTCCACATTTATGAGTGTCTTTGGAGGCCAGCCTTGGGCTCCTAGAGGTCTGGATTTTTTGTGGTAATTTCACAATAGTGAGACCTCATTACCATTAATTGAATAGTTCCCAGTCTGTTTTCTATATTGTAAAAAGCTTGTTTAGAATACACAGTCTGGGGCCGGAGAGACGGCTCAGTGGTTAAGAGTACTGTCTGCACCTTCCAGAGGTCCTGAGTTCAATTCCCAGCAACCACATGCTGGCTCACAACCATCTGTAATGAGATCTGATGCCATCTTCTGGTGTGTCTGAGGACAGCTACAGTGTACTCATGTATATATGTGTGTATATATACACACATACATATATTTGTGGGTATATATATGTGTGTATATATACATATATATGTGTATATATATATATATACACACACACCACACACACACACACACACATATATATATATCTTTGAAAAACAAAACAAAAAGAATACACAGTCCGAAGGTAAGGAGAAGTAAAAGAATGACTAAGGGTCCTATGAGGGTAGAAATAGGAGTTATTAACTAAGGGGAAGAATCAAATAATGAATGGTACCAACTTTTGGATCCTTCCTGTTCTTTTCGGCACCAGTCTAGGCTTTCCCTGACCTCAGCCAGTGACTCACAAGTAACTCCAGAATGGTTGACATAGAAGCAGCATTCCTCACGTAAGGCAGCACATAGCTCTCCTTGTTGCAGGAACACCAAGTCTAATCTCCACTTGTTTTGTAACACCACTTCAGCTAGAGAATCTACATTATACTCCAGGTGGGAAATGGACCTTTCTAGGCACTGGATATCTTCATCTATGTCTGCCTTTAAACTGCTACAGTTCTTTTCCTGTAATGCCCATTCAGCTATTCCAGTGCCGGCTCTGGCTAGTCCTGCCCCCAGAATCAATGCTAAGATCAAAGAGATAGGTTCTTTCTTCTCTCTCATAAAGTCTCGCCAAGATTGTCCTATTAATGGTCTTAGCCCTGTTTCCTCTGAATAATAGGTTACTCATGGGGCATTAATTGAACCAAGATTCAGAACCCATCTGGGGTAAAAGAATTAAGAACCACCCAGTTCACACAAGGAGTCAGTCCTGTTGAACAGGCCTACCATGCCTGTTCTGCAGGGATAACCCATTTGGAATAGACTATGGTAATAATCTTATTGCAGAGGTGTTGATGTGACGAGGGGACTTTTCTTAGACAGATGCCCTGTCCTGATATGGTTTGGAGGGTTAAAGATGGACCTTCCTGAGACCACCTACATGCAGAACCCCTTTCAGAAACATTGTATTCTGCTACTAATCCTATGCCTTCACAAAAGGTGGGGTGTGTAACATTATAATATAGCTAACAGGAGGTGGTAAGTTCAGGCTGGGAAGCATTCGGTATCTAGAAGGTATTTACCATCATTGACCAGACGGATCTGCTGATTCTGATGGTTCAGGAGGGAGTCCTGTAGCAGAGGGTCCCTGCGATTGGATATGTGGTAGTTGACAGTCTAGAAGATGCTGAGACTACTACTGGCTTGGAGGGTGTTAGAATCTGATTTGGGGGGGCCTACTGCTGTACAAAGTAAGCTCTGAGAATGTAGAGCCAGAGATACCAAGACTTCCTGACTTCCCATCTCTTGGCTTATTTTTCCTTGTCAGTGAACCCGAGCAGAACTTTGGAGCTGCTCCTTGTCGGAAAACTGTGATAAGATCTTCCTTCGACACCCTCCACCCCCCACTTCCTGTGATAGATGTTTCACATCCCCAGGCAGCACAGTAGAACTGTTTGGAATGCCCCCATTTGATAGTTCTATTCCCCACTGGACCGGAGTCTGTGGGGCGTTGGGCCATGAGTTGTCGGTTAGCCAGCACAAATCAAAAATCAAGTCCGGAAACCAAGATGCTCTGATCGGCCCTGTTGTACAGGCCAGTTGGGTGTGATAGACAGTCTCGGGATTGAATCAAAAGGTTGGTGTGGGTTAGGGGCTGCAATACATACAGTTATAGGGACAGTAGACTCAGAGCTGAGTCAATTTTAACTTGACAAGAGTTGGTGTCCTTTTGGACCTTCCATTCTGGAGTTGGAGTCAGCTAGTCTTCTTTAGTGGAGAATGGGTTAGCGGTCTAGCGTGAGTGTAGCGCATCCAAGTGGTGATTCCGTCCACTTTGATGGCAGTTGGCATGGTCAACGGAATGATGTGAGGTCCTTTCCACCTGAGTTCCAGGTGCCTTGGCAAACTCTCCTCACATAGACCCAGTCAGTCTCCTGGTCAAAACTTGTGCAGTTCCGGAATTGGGCCTGCTTCATAGAGGCCACGTAATTTAGGCCAGATGTATTTATGAGCCCATTGGGTTGCCCTGACCTTAAACATTAAATCCTCCTCCTCCAGTTCTGCAATGGCTGCCGACTGCAGGTTGGGTATAATGGGGGCTGTGATCCCATATCTGATCTCAAAAGGAATTAGTCCCTTCTTGTAAGAATTCCTTACCCTATGTAGTACAAAAGGAAGGAGCACCTCCCAGTCCCAGCCAGTCTCTAAAGTCAATTTAGTTAACATCTCTTTTAACATTCTATTCATTCTTTCCACCTGTCCTGAACTTTGGGGTCAGTGAACACAATGCAATTTCCAATCTGCCCCAATGAGTTTTGCTGACTTACCTTGGACACAAATGCCCGTTCATTATCTGACCCTATCATATGAGGAAATCCATACCTGGGTAAGACATCGTCCGGTAACTTCTTGGCCACTACCTTTGCTGTCTTAGCCTTAGTTGGGAATTCCTCCGTCCATCCAGAGGAAGTGTCCACAAATACCAGCACATACTTGTAACCATACCTTCCCAGCTTGATCTTTGTGAAATCAATTTCCCAATAGGCTCTGGTCTCTTACTTTGCAATCTCAGCCTGGATGAGATTGCTGGGAGTATTGGCCAGGTGGCAAGCCTTAGAGTTTGCTGCTGTAGCCTCAAGAGTGCTCTGTATCTCCTTGAAAATCACTTTAGATTATCGGACTGCATCTGCCATTCATCTAATGCCCATGGGGTGATTCTGTGGGTTTTTCTGAGAATGGTTCTTGCTAAAGAGGTAGGTATATTAGCTTATCTTCAGTCGATTGCCACCCTCCCTCTAGACATTGACTCATGAGCTGGTTTGTAGCCCACTTAATCTCTTCTGTATAGACCAGTTGCTCTGACAGATTGGGATTGGATGGTTCAGTAGGATGGTGGCCCACACAGAGATGGCTGTTTCCTGTAAGGCTACCTACCTCCTTGTCAGCCTTGTCAGTCAGATTGTAACCTCTAGTTACTGGTGCCATTCCTTTTTGGTGCCCTGGGCAATGCATGATTGCCATTTTTTGTTTGTTTGTTTGTTTGTTTGTTTGTTTTTTGGCAGCCAGAGGGCTTTAAAGAGTTGTAGAATTTCATCTTTCTTTTTGATACTTTTTCCTTTTGCTGTGAGGAGCCCTCACTCCTGGTAAACGGCTTCGTGTACATGAGCGGTTCCAAATGCATATCGGTTGTCTGTGTAGATGTTAACAGCCAGTCCTTTTCCCATGATGAAAATAGGGCCTGTGTTAGTGCTATCGGTTCAGCCCTGTGAGCTGCAGTGCCTGGAGGAAGAGACTGAGCCCAGATTGACTCTGTTTCCATAGTCACTGCCGCCCTGCTTTCCTCTGACCCTCATGGGTGAAGCTGCTCCCATCCGTAAACCAGGTCTGCTCTGCCTCCAGCAGAGGAGAGTCCTTCAAATCAGCGCTGGTACTATGTACCTGAGCCAGAACCTCATCACATTGATGGAGTGGGTGGTCCAAGTCAGGATCGGGTAGGAGAGTCGAGGGGTTCAGGGAAATAGGGGGCTGCAAAGTAACTTGGCCAGGGTTGATTAATAAAGGTCAGAGCCCTTCTAGCTACTCCTCCCTGCTCATCAACATACAGATGGACTGGCTTAGTGATGTCTGGTAGCTCTAAAGCAGTGGCTGACAACAGGGCTTGTTTTACCTTTTCAAAGGCCTTCTGTTATTTCTGGGTCCAGATAAAATCATTAGTTTCCTTGGTGGCTGCACAGAGGCCCAGCCATCTCGGCAAATCCTGGATTTATAGTCTACAGAAGCCCACAGATCCCAAGAACTCTCTCACCTGTTGAGTATATGAGGTGGGGATACTGGGAGCAGCCTCCTTCCTTGCTGCTGAGAGTCATCGTTGGCCTTCCTTCAGGATGTAACTGAGGTAGGTGACCTCGATCTTGCAAAGCTGTGCCCTTTTAGCTGACGCTTGATACCCCGTGTCCCCCAGAGTCTGCAAGAATCACTGAGTCTCTTTCTGGCATCGCTCCTTGCACTCTGGCACAATCAAAAGATGATGTTTATATTGGAGAAGGGTAATATCTGGGTTGTTAGGCTGGCACTCACCCAGGTCCTCATGCAGAGCCTCATCAAAGATGGTGGGTACATTCTCGAAGCCTTGGGGAAGGCCAGTCCAGGTGAACTGTCTGTTGATGCCTTCCTCTGGGTTGTACCATTCAAAGACAAAGTGTTCCTGACTCTTAGGGGCTGGGGGTCATTTTAAAAAGGCATCTTTTAGATCAATGACAGAATGCCATTTTCAGTCCGGCAGCAATAAGCACAGCAAAGTATAGCAGTTAGGCACTGTGGGGTGTATGTCTATCACCCTGTGGTTAACTTCCTGTAGGTCTTGAACAGGACAGTAGTCATTAGAATTTGGCTTTTTTACTGATAGTAGTGGGGTATTCCAAGTGGACTGGCATGGTTTGAGGATTCCCAGGGTCAACAGTTTATGGACATGGGGTGTGATCCTCTTCCATGGGAAACTGGTGGACTTGAGCTGGGTCAGCTCTTGGTTTAATCTCAAAAAACACAAGAGGTCGATGTTTTGCTAGGCCCATAACCCCTGTTTCTGCCCATACTTGGGGAAATTTCCTCAACCAGACATCCAAGTCTTGTTCTGGGATGATTGGTGACTCATACAGTCTGTACTCAGTCTCAGAGTCGAGGCTAAGAGTCAAAAATCTAGACTGGGTTACCTTTCTGATCCACTAACTGGACCCCTTCAGGTTTAGGATGAATTTGAGCTCTCATCTTTGCTAACAAATCTCTCCTCAGTAAGGGGTAGGGGCCTTCAGGGATGACCATAAATAAATGGGTTACTCATCTCATTGCCAAGTCTACTGATCTTCGAGTAGCCAATGAATATTGTTTAGTACCTATGACTCCTTGGACCTGGGACTTTTTGGAAGACATTGCCACTTTGGCCTTCTGAAGCACTGAATGTTGAGTTCCAGTATTCACCAGGAATTCTAGGGGCTTCCCCTCCACTCTAAGGGTTACTTTGGGTTCAGGGAGGGGGTCCAAACCCCAATTCCCTCAATCTTCTTTCTCTGTGAACATGACCTTAGCCTGTGGATTCTTCTTTGGGCACTCTTCTTCCTTGCAGTAAGGACATTGATTCTTACCTAATGGTGGTCAGTGGTATCCTTTAGACTCCTTTTCTCCAGAAATCCGTTGGAGCTGGCATTTCCTTTCCCTTGGACCTGAGGCATTGTTGGCCAGAAGGGCTCTCTGGTCAAATCTCTATTCAATATCTTTCCTGTCTTAATCTATTTTTCTTCTACACTTTTTCTGTTATCATATACCTTTTCTGCAGTTTCCACTAGATCCCTGAACAAGTTTTCTCCTAATCTTCCTTATTTCTGTAACTTCTTTCTGATATCTGGTGCTGACTGATTGATGAAAACCAGGATACCATGCCAGAATTCTCTTTTTTTTCTCATGGTCTATGTGTGTATATCTGCAGAAAGCCTCCACGATCCATTTGAGAAATGCCATTGGACTTTCATCAGTCCCCAGCCTAACATCATAAATCTTGGCCAAATTAGTGGGTCGCCTAGTGGCTACTTTGAAACCTACCAACAGAGCCTGGCAATAGACCTAGATATCATCAGCTGTGTTGAAGTCCCAGTTTGGTCTCCTAAGGGAAAATCCCTCATCAGTATTGGCTTGGTTGTGGGTTGGGGTGCTGTTATTTCCTGGAACATTTTTTCTGAGCCTCCTGGATAATACACTCCTTTTCTTTAATAGTAAGAAGAACCTGCAAAAACCGCTCACAATCATCCCAGCTGGGCTGATGAGTAAAGAGAACAGTATCCAAGAGGTCAATGTGATCTGTAGGGTTCTCAGAAAATTGGGCATCTTGTGTCTTCCAGTTATAGAGGTCAGCAGTAGCGAAGGGCCTGTAACGGTGAAGTTGCTTCCCATGTTGGTCTGCTGGCCCTGCTGCCCATAGGAGCAGAACGATGGAGTCTGCATCTGGCCCTCCAGTCTCAGAGGACAGAGTACACATACTCCTTGTGCCTCACATGGATCCCCCTTGTGCCCACAAGGCTGGTGCTGCTGGAATGGGTGGTATGGCTGGAGCTTGCACCTGTCGTTCCCTGTCACGCTGTGGCATAGGCAGAGGGGGTTTATAAGGTGAGGGGGGGAGGAATGGGGAGGAGCTGTTGGTTTGGGAGTCTCTTCCTCGTTAGTCACCAGGGTCAGCACAGTTCCTGTTGACAAAGAGTCATTAGCAGGGGGAAGGAGAAAAGATTTAATCCAAGGTGGTGGGTTAGTAACTAAATCCTTCCAGACCACTATACAGGGGACTTGATCAGGGTGCCCATAATCCTTTGGAAACACTTTTATCTTTACTGCCAACACCATGGGGAGATGAAAGGTCCCCTCCAGTGGCCATCCGACATCAAAAGCCAGCCACTCTGAGCTGCAATAAGTGGCCATTTCCCCTTTCTTTACGTCTACAAAGAGGCTATGAGCCTTAACCCTAACTTCCTTAAAATGAGTCAGAATAAGATTGAGGGGTGGGAGGCAGTCTGTACCAAGACATCCATCACAGTCCAATGAAAATAAAGACCAAACAACACAAGAAAAAGAATAGACAGAGAGGCATGCCCAAAATAGCTGCTCTGTGACAGAAAACAAAAATGAATACAAACACTCATACTGTATATTCCCATCTTGGAAACCGAAAGTGACATGGGGAGGAAAGTACTTGACAACGGGGCTCTCTGTCTTCCACCACTGTAGCTGGACTGTGATCAGAGTGAGATATCGGCTGTGGTGACCGAGCAACTCATACATGTATTTGCCTGTATGTTTCATTCATAGCCCTCTTATTTATGGATATTTGCTTATACATTTTATTTGTGTATCTCATACATATGGATATTTGCATTTGCATTTCACTAATGTACTACCATAATCTGCACTGGAGATGATAATCACGGGCTAATTTTGCTTTTGCTAAAAATCATAATGATTAGGAGGAGGGGTTCTAGTGAGATCTTCCTATGTTCAGGAGACTGTGAGTGTCTCCTCTGCCGTATAGGGAAGTGTATGGGTACAGGGATCAGGACTGAAGGTCCATAGAGAGCAGTGGTCCCAGCATGGTCATTCCATGTAAGCTCAGGAGCTTGGGAGTATGTTCAGAAGTTTTCAGTGGGTAGCCCCACATTTGCCAGAGTTCTTGATCTAGCAAGGGTAGAAATATACTTTTGGTATTGCAGTCCAATGTGGACATGATGTCAGGATGGTGGACAGGAGACAGAGTTCTACTGGGCACAGCGGGCAACTCCCTGTGCCGACCAGATGCAGAGATAAAGAAAGAGTGGCCTGGGAAGGAGTAATCAGAGGAATAGGAAGCCAGGAGGAAGTTCCTGGGCTGAGGAGAGGGGCTGGAGGGTGAGGAGACATGGCTGTGTGGGCAGGGGCAAGACAGAAGGCTTTCAAATGGACAGGGGATGGCTAGAGGGTAGGGCAAAAGGCACCAGTGCTGTGAAGGAGAGTTGCTTGGCTTCTTAGAAGGTTCCAGAGCCCATGCACTGGCTTTGCAACCTCCAGAGGAATGGATGGGACGAGTCTCATTCGCAAACAATACTCCACCATTGTGTCCTGGTATACTTACCTCTCTGTCTTTGTTTTCCCTAATCGGGTGGTGGGGGCAGGGTAGGGAGTGGGGAGAGTAGTCATGGTATCACAGAGTCTCAGCTCCCAGTAGGATTTTGGATAGTCCCAGGCAACTCCTGGCATCCTACTGTCACCCAGTTCCAGTTCCTAGGAGACAGGCTTACCACCTATGTGTGTATATTTCACTTCTGCTCATAAGGGTTGGGAGCTGGACAGCCCAAACAACTGGGAAAACAACTGTCCCCAAGGGGGGTCAGACTGTAGGGGCATGTGGGACTTCCTGGGGATGAAGGGATGAGAGCACAATTTCTCTCTCTCGAAACAGGATGTCTTAGTTTCATTTCTTTTCCTGTGATAAAGTAATAACCCTGACAAAAAACAATATGGGGAAACAAGTTTATATTAGCTTACTGTTTCTGGCTACAGCCAACCATTGTGAGGAAGGTAGGGAAGTGAAGACAGGAACTTCAAATAGCTAGATGCATCACATCTCCAGTCAAGAGCAGAGCACAAAGAAATGAATTTGCACACGCTCCCTTGCTGGCTTACTTGTGCTCAGTCTAATTTCTGCACTCTTACATAGCTCAGGACTCTGGCTAGGGAATGGTACTGCCTAGAGTGGGCTGGTTCTTCCCACAGCAACCAAATGAAGTAAATAATTCCCGATACACACGCTCTCAGGTCAATCCCATGTGCTCAAACTCTTCTCAGGTGATTCCAGGGTGTGCCCAGCTGGCAATAACGATAACCACCACATGGGGTCTTGCTATGTAGCCCAGTCTGGCCTGGAATTCACAGTCCTCCTGTCTCTGCCTTCTTGATGGATGCATCACAGATGTGTCTCACCATTTCCATATCAACCTCTGAGGACAAATCACAAGCAAGCAACTGAGAGTGAAAGAGATGACTAGACCCCCCGTTTCAACAAGCTGTTGTCCTCTTTGTCCTCCGAGAGGCCAAGGATCCTGAACAACTTCATTCCCTGCCCACCTAGAGGCAGGAAGGCTCAGAGAGCCCCCAGCCCTGATGAGGCTGCCCTAACCTCCCATTATCTGCAAGCTAGCATTACTACATCAGAGGGCCATAAGACACCATAACAGGTCAGGGCCTCAGGAAGGGACTGGGTCTTTTCAGAGCCTTAGCTTTTGGTGGATGCTCACAGGCTATTAATTGTCCTAGATGGGGACTCTGCTAAGAGCCCAAGGACTAAAGTGGGACGTCTGTGGCTCTTCCCACTGTGCTTAGTCCTCATTGCCTATTGGGCTCAGTGAGTAACTTTAGCGTGGTTCTCACCCGGTTGCTTGGAGATCACATGGACACCTGGGGACTCATTGGCACGCAGGTAGCTAACCTATCCCAGGGTCCCAGCTCTTCAGGGTTGGAACAATAGTCAGCCAGAGAGCGACCCATGACCCTGATTTCCTAGGACAGCGATGCTTCTTGGGAGATAGGACTTTTGAGGCCTAGTAGACCAGGTAGGACTTGTCTTGCTTCAAGATGTTTCTGATGTCAGTATCTCATTTTGACTCAGAATCCTGGGAGCCATGTCTAGGGACAGTCAGGCATCATCCAGGTATGGTAGGAATCATGTAGTGTGGGCATATCCTCTCATGGAACTCATACTTAAGACAGTCTCCACCAACATGCTAAAACCTTTTCACAGAGCTCTGTGAAAAGTGGAGCCCAGTGAAGTCACTGTGGAGCAGTGGCTTCAGGCGCCTCTCCTGGGTTGTGGTGTTGACAGAGGAACAAAGCTGGATTCAGGGGCTGCCGAGGTCACAGGCCTTCTCAGAAAAGCAAGAGCAGATGCCTGGGTGGTGATGTCATGTTCTGGGCCATTCCTGAGGACTGGGTGTATAGTGTCACCAGTTGTAAGACTTGAGGACTACTCTTTCTCTCTCTTCTGCAAGCCTGCCCCCAACCCCCATTCCCAGGAAACAAGTCTCAAAGAGCTCAGAAGAGGAGAAACTATAGATGGTGCCCAGAGGGGCCTGCTGTCCTGGTGAGTCAGGGATGGTTCTGACAAGGCAAGAAGCTGGGAGGGTGCTCACTACTTTCAGAGCTGAGAGCTGAAAGAGTGTTTTGGAAGGAGCCACATGATCCTTGGATGTGTGTGTGTGTGTGTGTGTGTGTGTGTGTGTGTGCGCTTGTGTGTGTGTTTGTGTGTGCACTTATGTGTATGTACTTGTGTGTGTATTTGTGTGTGTGCTTGTGTATATGTTTGTGTGTGCACTTATGTGTGTGTGCTTGTGCATGTAGGTCAGAGGACAACTTTAGGTGTTGATGCTCTTTCTACCTTTTTTGGAGACAAGGGCAGGGCTCTTATTTATAGTCTCTGGCTCTCAAACTTCCAGCAACTCTCTTGCCCCTGCCAGTAGGACCGTTCTGAGATTACAGACCTACATACTATGTTCTGTTTCTTTTTTATGTGGGTTCTGGGAATCTGAACTCAAGTCTTCAGGCTTTCACAGCAAGGCCTTCTTCTCTACAGAGCCATTTTCCCAGTCTGTCTGCTTCATTGAGAACAGAAGCCAAGCCCTGGATAGCAGGGGGAGCCTTGTGGTTTTGTGGTCCACAGAACATCCCCACTCCTGATAGGCAGCTCTGACTGAGGACTAGAGAGGGAAGCTAAGCTGAGGGTGCCTGGGTGTCCCTAATCTGCTGCTCAGTCCCCTAGTGGGATGCTAAGGATGAGCCCTGGCAGGGCAGTGTGTCTTGACCTGTCCCCTGCAGTTCTAATTTTTGTTTCCGATTCCTTCAGCTTGATGATCTCATGTGAGAGGTAAGATCTGTGTAGACTGCACTTGGGTCTGTGGGAGGCAGCAGCCCTGAGTCAAGAGAGCCACCACAGCCACCCATGCACTACAAAGGAACCAGCCTATGGATGCTCAC
>JADRCD010205906.1:39312-51918 GCA_019843815.1 Montemys delectorum | reverse complement strand
ACACACACACACACACACACACACACACACACACATATACCCCCAGGCAGGCCCTGAAGGTAAGCTGTTGTCTGCCTGACTCCCTTGGCTTGCTGAGTTTGCTTTATTATATTTCACCCACCAGTGGACTGGGCTCACCTACCATCAAGGAAGTGCCCTGTAGGCTTATCTATAGGTCAAGACTATAGAAGCACTTTATTCAATTGAGGTTCCCTCCTCTCAGATGACTTTAGCTTGTGTCAAGTTGAAAAAAATAAAAAAAAATATCCAGCACAGAGGTGGTTTCATAACATAAGCCTTCATTCAGACTTTCAGACTCCCAAGCAGGAGACTGGAAGGGGGAAGAAAGCAGGATGTGTGGCAACCAATACTCTCTTTGATGCACCATCACTTCCCTGGGTAAGAAATCTAGGCACCTACATATCTGTTAGCTTGAGATTTCACTGTGACTCCACAGGAAGCCAGCCAGTCTCGGTGAGAGGGGAGAGGCAGCAGCCAGGGTGATGGCCTGAGAAGGGGCTGAATTCTAACATCACATCCTTACAGGGATGAGCTCAGAATGGGAGGTAAATAATATCACAATTCCCTGCAGTGGGATCCCATGAACTCTCAGGCATGGGCAGGTCTGTCTCAGTGGTACTTTAGACCCTTTCTGACAGTTAGAGATAGGAAACAACTGGCCTGAGGCAGAATAAAAGCCAACCACATCACAAAAGCTCTGAGAAGGAAATCTGCAGAGGGAGGAAGGAAGTCAGTGGCCTGCAGCTGAAGAGTTAGCCACTGGCCTTGAGAAGGAATGGCCTGAGGTACACACAGCAGGTGCAGAGGAGAGGTGAGGGCCAGACCCCAAAGCAGGGCTGGAGAAAGCCAGAACAGAAGGATGGGGTGAGAGCTGGCAGTGGGCTAGGGCGCAGGGAAGTGACTGCAAAAGCCCTCAGAAGAGTCTCCCAGGTAGAGCCCGAAAGGATCATTGTGTGTGACATGAACGGGAAGACCAGGGGACCACCTCAGCTGTTGTTTCTCAGGTGTCATCCACTTGATTTGACTCTTACGATCACTTGCGTGTGAGTGTATGTGGATGCATTCGTGCCACAGCATGCATCTGGACGCTCACAGGAGTTGGTTCTCTGCATCCACCATATGCGGCCTGTGGGTCAAATTCAGATCACCAGGCTTAGTGGCTCAACATCTTGTTTTCTCCGACAAGCTCTCCTGGCCTGACTTTTCTACCCAGACAGACTTGGTTACTCGTGAGGTTACCCAGCAGGCGTGGAGGATGGTGAGATTCAAGTTTATGATGCTAAAACTTCACATTTAGAGGACAATCATTATAGGACATTGGTAGAAACGTATTTTTAAAAATAAATATTATTTTTGTTTGTACATGTGTGCATGCACACAGTGTACCCACGTGAGTATAGGTTCTCATGGTGGCCAGAACAGTCAGATTCCCTGGGACTGAATAATCAACGGAAAGAGCCATCTTAGACGGGTGCTGGGAACTAGACGTGCGTCCTCCACAAGAGTAGCGAGTCCTCTCTCCAGTCCCAGCCATGCTCTTGACCAGAATCACATGACCCCACATTTAAGTTTCATGGCTCACCTGTTCTCCTAACACTGCAACCAACATTCCTCTCAATGGGGGCGGGGAAGGGGGCAGTCCACCGGTAGTTACTGGGGAGCAGTTGACTCTCATCTGTGACAAATCCAATCTCAAGGGTGGGGGAAGAGGAAGGAGGGAGAAGATGTTGGAAAGAGGGCTGGAGAGATGGCTTAGTTTAAGGGCACTGACTGCTCTTCCTGAGGTTCTGAGTTCAATTCCCAGCAACCACATGGTGGCTCCCAACCATCTAATGGGGTCAGATGCCCTCTCCTGGTGTGTCTGAAGATAGTGACAGTGTACTCATACATTAAATAAATAATTTTAAAAAAAGATATTGGAAAGAGTGACCCATAGTAACTTCAGGGCTCTCTGAGAAACTGTCCCAGCATGAGTCACCTCTGTTCACGAGCTCCTTGGGTTACCAACGGACCATAGACCCAGACGGCCACAGCCCTGTCAACACCTGTTTTGTCCACATGAATACACTCAGAGCTCAGGGCCTGGGCTTTCTTGAGCCCTCATCTAAAACCGGACTTCCTAGGATTTCGCTGGTTTCAAATGTTACATAAAATCTTAGCTAAAGCAAGTAAAGATGAGAGTGAAATGAGTTCATTTTAAATTTGCAGTTCACAGGGCTGTTGAGCGAAGAGGATAAAAACTTGCTATGAAACTTCAAATCCCATCTTAAAAGCCAGGCATGGCTGCGTTGGGGTCGGAGCTAGGTAGATCCTGGGCACTTGCTGGCCAGCCTAGCCAAATGGGAAAGCTTCAGTTCAGTGAGAGACCAGTGTCAAAGCAATAGAGGAAGTCACCCACTGTTCTTCTCTGGCCTCCATTTTTGCATTTGCATAGGTGCACATATTCTTGCATACATACACATATACCACACACAAACACAAACATTCATGCATGCGCACACACATGTACATACAATCATGCTGCACATGCCATGAACATAAAATAATTTGTATTTTAATAGTTTATAAGGAAGCTAAGTCCTATGTTCCATGCTTCTGTGTCTGCAGTCTCGTGCCTTTTCTCTATTTTCAACAGAGCATTTCCCCTTTCATAATGCTTTAACAGAATTTCTAATGTGCTTGGTAGCATGCTTCTCTGGGTTAGAAACTGTATTGTGTCTTCTAATGATCTAGAAGTTTTCAAACTTACCCTTTAAGGTCGGCACGTTAGCATCTTCAGCATGGCATTCTTTGATCTTGTGAAATTACTAAAATATGACTTCTTATATGAGTCTTTAATTGACTCTGACATTCCTCCTCCCTTGGGAAGTCACTGCACCAACTTTTCCAACTGAGATCAAAGGCCATCTCTTCACAGGCGGGTTTCCACGGGCCTGGTAGATTTCAGGGTCTCCATTCTAAATTCCCTGGTGTGTTTCTAGCAGCACCCCCAACACACACACACCCTACTGCACCCCTTTAGCCAGCCTCTAAGAACAGGTCAGAGTCCCCTCCCTACACCCAGGAGCTTCCTCTCCTGGACGTTTACACTTACATAGAAGACTAGAATTTATTCAAAGAACCTTGTCAGTATGTTATGGGTCTCCAAAAAGAAACTATAGCACCATTCTGGGGAGAAATAATATTTCCAACACAAATGTATATATGTAGTTTTTCTACAAATCTTGCAGTAAAGCTTCGGAATTTCCTTATCAAATGTACTCTGTCATGACTTACACAACTTTGAAAAGCAATACATTATTATGTATGAATCATAATTTAATGTTATAAATATCAATTTACTAGAGCATGTAGATATGATAAATGTAAATATGCATTTGGCATGTTTGATCATCATTGCATTTGGAATGATTGGAAGCTTAATGTCTTTATAAAATCTTCTACGTAAATAACCCCCCCATTCTATTTAATTCATCCTTAATTTCTTTGTTATTCAAAGTCATGCTATTAACAATGGTCTTTTGCAAATGTCGCGTTTTTAAATGTGTAAGCTACAATCTAGAGAGCTGACTGACTTGGCAAATTATTTTTTTCATTTCGTAACTCAGCAATTTCAATAACTCATTCACTGGACTCTGAATGTTAGAGGTTACATTAAATAGGCATAATGAGACTCCATTCCTGATTCCTACTCATTAAATTTGTATCCTCTTAAAATAAATATTTAGACAGTGTAGCCCAGGGATGCCCCTACCTCACTGTGCAGCTGAACACAACCTTGAATTTCTGACCATCCTGCTTCTTTCCCCAAGCTCTGGAATTATAGACACCCAGTTTCAGCTGGTGCTGTGGACGAACCCAGGGTCTTGTGCAGCCGAGTCAAGTACTCTGCCAAGTTAATTACTGTTCTTTCTGGAACTCTTTGTGGCTGTAACAAGCACATCATGACCCAAAGCCACCTATAAAAGGAAGAGTTTATTTTGGGCGTACATTTTCAGAGAAAGGATCCGTAATAGCAGGGGAGGTAAAGCAGGAAGAGGTTGGAGCAGGAGGCCGAAAGATCACATCCCCATCGGCACGCAGAAAGCAGATGGAGCAAACTGGAAGTAAGGTTAGGACTGTGCACATTCAAAACCTGTCCCCAGTGTGTATGCCCTTTCAAGACTGCATTTCCTGAAGATTCTACAACTTCCCCAATCAGTGTCACCAACTGCAGATTATGTTCAAACATGAGAGCCCATGGGGACAGTTCCCATTCAAGCTACCATATCCAAACAATATGTTCATCCTTGCTTCCAAGGAGTGACACGATAGCCTTCCCACGCACATTTAGATGCTTTAGCTTGGGCCATCTTATGCTGTCTTTTCATTTTCAGCTTATTGTTTTTACCCTCTGTTTCTTCTTTTCTTCTCCCTTTGGATAGACACCCTTACAGCCGAGCGCTCACTCCTCCTCCTCCTCCCTTGACTGATTTGTCATTCATAGGACTGGTGACCCTTCTTTCAGTGAGTTGTCTGTATTCCAAGCCCAGCAGCATCTCCTCCACACTCCCAGATGGCCCCGAGTCGTAGGAATCTCAGGATACACTATCTGCCCTCCACACCCACGAGCTCAGACGGTTGATTCAGCCTTTTTCTCCATTTCTTTATCTACCTCCACTGACTTGTATTAAACAGAATTCACGTTAGTTTGCTGTCTGTGTGTTTACGATCTTTGCCCCTCCCTCTATCCCTCTTTACCTTTCAAATCCTCATGAGATGTGTTGTTAATGTGTTCAGCTGCGTCTAATTGGTTCTTCCCTTCCTGGCTGGATTTTATGCTCTCTGTGACTTTGCATGTTCAGTGTACATGTTTTTGTGTGTGCAATTCCATGCATGGGTATGGGCACATGCATGTACACATGTGTGTGGAGGTCAGAGGACAGTCTCAAATGTCATCCCTGAGTGGTTATTCACATTGGGTTTTTTGAGACAATGTCCCTGACTGGACTGGGCCTTACTTACCAAGCTAGGCCAGCTGGCCCCAGAGATCCACTTGTCTCCTCTTTCTCCACACAGGGATCATATGTGCTCACCACCATGCCTGCCTTTTTGTGAGGCTTCTGGGACCAGACACTCAGAACCTCCTCAAATTTGCACTCTTTATTCACCATGTGATATCCCTAGGCCTCAGGGCTGAGTGTATCTGGACTGCTAAGCTGATTGATCCGTCTTCGGCATGCCTCCCTCCCCCAGTTCTGTTCTGCTCCCTGTTCTTTTTCTCTGCTGTGGAGAAATCTGGGGGCTGGAATTCTTCAAGGCTTGAGTTGAAATCCATTCTACTGAAGAGAGTTCACTTGTTGCTAAGCACCTGGAATACCACAAACGTTCCCATAATCTTTTTGTTTCCATGAAGATTTGCAGGCAAGCCTATAAAGACACGCCCACAGAGAGTTTGTATCAAGAGCCCTCAAACATAGCTCTTGGTCCCTCCTCCTGCTGTGCAGAGTAAGGCTGGAGTGACCCACCCCAACCCAGTTCCCACGTAAATATTACCATAGGAACTTTCAATCTATGGCTCAATTGTTTCTCCCCAGGCAGGTAAATATGAGAGACAGTTTAGTTACCTGGGACCTCACTTGGTTTTTGTTATACACACCCCTGCTTGTAATAATGCACTTGACAGCTTAATTCCATCACCCGAAATGACTTTGAACATACATTTCTCTCAAAAAAAAAAAAATGTGCCTTGCAACCTCAGAATCCCCACTCGAACCAGGCTGAACCCACCCCTCTCTCCTGAACACCAGTGTAGATTTCCCTGCTCCTAGCAACAACCAAATTTAGACAGTTTTCATTCAAATGTATTCTTAATGTATCTAAACATAGAGAATAAAAATGATGACCCAGTCTGACCTGGTTTGGGGTGGATATGCAGGAAGACAAAACTGTCCTTCAAGAGAACTTTAGGGAGATCCTTGTGTTACACATAATTAGGCGTGCATATGACTAAACTCAGATATCTTATCAAAAAGGACATCCACAGTTAGAAAAATAAATATGCGGTGTGGTAGTTTGGACAAGAAAGGCCCCCATAGGCCCAGTGTGAGTGCAACCATTAGGAGGTATGGCCTTGTTGGAGTGGTGTAGCATTCTTGGAAGAAGCACATCACTGGGGATGGGCTTGGAGACCTTAGATGCTCGAGCCAGGCCTGGTGTGGCATTCTCTTCCTGCTGCCTGAGTTTCTGGATATAGAACTCTCCGCTACCTCTCCAGCATCGTGTCTGCCTGCGTGCTGCCATGACTCTAGCCATGATGATAATGGACTGAACCTCTGAACCTGTAAGCCAGCCCCAATTAAATGCTTTCCTTTATAAGAGTTTCCATGGTGATGGTGTCTCTTCACAGCAATAAAATTCTAAAACACACAGCTTAACCTATCAATCGAACTTCTCCCTTAGTAGCTAACTCTTCCTTCTCTTGAACCCATAGAAGAAAACTCCAAATAACATTAGGGGCCTTGAGCTCCTCATCCATGTGGACTGCTACCTGAGTACATGTCCTTCTGATCTGTTCTGTTTGCTTTACTTCTGAACAGTTTGCTTGTTACATTGTACATAATGAGAACCCATGCTCAATTCTTTGAGTAAGAGGCCAATGTGGTGGTTTGAATCAGAATGGCCTCCCCCAAAGCTCATATGTTTGAATACTTTGTCCACAGTTCCTGAAACTGTTTGGGAAGGACTTGGTGGGGGGGGTGGGTATGACTCTGTCAGAGTAGGTGTGTCACTGGAGTAGGCTTTGGCATTTCAGAAGACTTGAGCCATTCCCAGTGAGCTCTCTGCCTCCAGTTTGCAGTTTGAGGTGTGAGCTTTGGGCTGTTCTCACGGCTATATCTTTGTGTCTTTGTCATGGACTCTAACACTCTGGAATAGTAAACCCAATTATATGCTTTCTTGTATAAATTACCTTGACTTGGTGTATTATCTCAGTAACAGAAAGTAACTAATACAGCCAAAGTCCTGGGAACACCTGGCCCAGACCCAATCCTCTGGGAACACCTGCAGCCTGTGAGACCCCAAGATTGTATTCTGGCACTGTGGATGGCTCTAAAACTCCATTCCAGCCTCACTCTGTACAAAGAACACGTGTGAATTTTAATACTTTTGGAATGTGTAGTACTATAATATGTAATGCTTTTATAAAACACAAGAGAGAAAATAAAGATGGGTCTGTGTCCCCAGGGAAGGTTCTGGAACCTGTGAATGACTACTTGGAGGAATTCACCTTCTTCCCTCCTAAACGGTCCCTGATTCTGCTAGATAATCAGTGTGCTTCTTTAACCAGGTTTTCAAAGGCCCGTGTAAATACTACCAAGCGTTTGCTAAGTGAAGGGGAAGCTCTATGGCTCCCAGATTGCTACATTATCAGAAATGGAGTGTGCTTCTTCTAGAATAAGGACAACCAATATAAATGAATGCAGGAAAAGAAAGACCAGAAGTCAAAGCTCTGAGTGGCGGGCACACAGAGCGTGTGAACTGCATCATGGAGGGTATCGACAGACAAGTAAATACCACTCAAAATCCAAGGTGTTCAGAGCCTTTGCCTACAGGACAAGGAGAAACCATTAAGAAACAATGTTGCTCTTTGGGTCATTACGAAAATTAATATCATGGAGAGAAAAGACAAGAAGAAGAAATGGCCTGGAGCCTAAACTGACGAGGAAGACATACACACAAGTTCAGGGAAAAATGATTGTGCTCATCTAAGTTGCCACAGGCATCCACATGCATGCACAGGTGTACACACACATAACAGGGTGCATGTGTGTGCATACAGGATACCTAAAGAGCTGCCTGCTATAGAGAGACACAGGTTGACTACAAAGTCATTTTCTAAAGAGCTAGTCTTTCTAAATCACATTAATGAGAAGGAAGGATGAACATAACTTGATACTTCCTAATATTCACAGTCGCTTCTGAGTCCCACCATGCCCACCCTGAGTGCACCGCCCATAGACAAACGTCCCTAAGTCCCATCTAAGCAAGAGAAGCCGCTGAGTCCCACCATGTCCACCCTGAGTGCACCGCCCATAGACAAACGTCCCTAAGTCCCATCTAAGCAAGAGAAGCCACTGAGTCCCACCATGCCTACCCTGAGTGCACAGCCCATAGCAAACGTCCCTAAGTCCCATGTAAGCAAGGAAGCCACTGTGGGGAGAGTAGCCAGGTGAGGAAACCTCATCTTCCCTTGGGGTTCTTTGCCTAGAAGATGGGTATTCTCGCCCCATCAGATGGAGAGGAATCCAGAGCTCTGACCTCTTACTTATTTTAAAGGAGTGAGAAAGAGGAAAAGGAGGGAAAAGATGAAGAGAAGATGGAAGGCGATGGGAAGAGAAGAGAGGGAGGTAGAACAAGGCTTTTAGAATCAGTTCATAGCTTCTAAGAACATGGTCGGCTTTCTTCATCTCTTACATGATTTGTCTCAAGCCCCAAGCCCTAGAATTCATGCCACGCACCACTTACATGCACCCCGCCTGTGTCTCAGGAGCATACCACACGTGTACTGGATATATCCTATGTGTGCCATCTGTGTTCTTTGTATGTACGTGTACACAATGTATATACTACTTTTTGTACATATGAGGACCACACGTGTTATGGATATAACATTATGCACCAAGCGTGCACTGCATGGTGTATCATCTGTAAACCATATACACACCACAAGTAACATCTACGTACATTTGAGTAATAGGTTACAAGTCTAACATGTGTGGTGTATATAACATGTATATACCATGTATGTTCCCCATGTGTGTCATGTATGCTACAGACATATGAACCATACGAACCAAACAGATATGAACCATATATATATATATATATATATACATATACATATAAATATGTACATATATGTACATATGCTATGTATAGTCTATATGAGCCATTAATGTGCCATATGTATAATGCTACACATATGATATTCCAATGCATGTGTTCCTGAGTGGCTGCATCCTTGGTTTTGCTGTTCTTCATCTTCTGACTCAACAGGCAGCCCACATATCCAGGAGAAGCCTAAAGATAAGGAACTCTTCCCAAACTTGAATTCCATTTGGCTACTTTTTAAATGAAGAAATAGCAAAGAGACAGGCAGTAGCAGAGTATAATCATGTCAGCTGCTCCCTGTGCATGACAGATGTCCTTTCAAATAATAATGATAATTATTATTATTATTATTATTATTATTGTACTCCACTTGTTTAGGATTTATATAAAAGTCCATATTGTCACTTAACAATTATTAACAACCTGAAAATTTGTCCAAACAGTATATTGGCATGTACCATTTTTCTACTTGTGTTTATAGAAAAGAACTTACAGTCTATAACAAAATACCTTTAAAAAATTTTTATTCTTAATTATGTGTGTGTGTATGCGTTTGTGTATGTTTACACATGGGTACCTGTACCCATGTGCCTGTGGAGGCCAGAAGAAGGCTAACAAAGTCAGACTTGACCTCTAGACAATCCAGGGCTGAAGCTTGCTGCCCTTGCTGATGATGAACCCATGTCTAAGGTCTCGGTGAGGTCTTCACAGACTTCACAAAAAACACTGAAGGGAAAGCCCTGTGAGACAGTTGTTCACAATCAAGTCATACAAAACAACCAGGAGGTGTCCAGCAAGTTTGCTTGGCTCTCCCTGTTGCAAGGGAGGCTAAATGTCATATGTTATCCGTGAACAGATAAGAAAGAAGGAAGGCCGTGTTGCTAATGGACATTAAGATCAAGAAACTATCAAATGCTGTAACGAAGTATTTCCCAAAGCACTTGCATTTACACAGATAAGAGCAAGTATGGATGGATAGAGCAGGCTCAGGACCGTGTCTATTGAGAGCCGCCATCTTTCCTGGATCAACAGCAGTCTCAGAGACTGTCACAGTACAGTGGACCAAGGATTCTGCAGGTGTCTGCATTCTCTACTAATAGATTTCCTCTCTCTAAGGACCTCAGCTCTCCCTTGGAGCTACAGTTGGGTACCAAGATATTTAGATTGCATCTTCTGTCTCTTCATGCAGATGAGGCTCTTAGACATCTTGCATTTACAAACATAACAGGTATCTAGCTGGAAAGCTACAGCACTGAGGAGGTAGGTAGTAGCATCAGGGGTACAAGGCTAGCCTGGGATGCAGAGTGAGTTCAGATAAGCCTGACATCAACAAAAACAAAAAAAGAAAGGAAGGGGTTACAGGACTGGTCCAGGAGTGACACCAGCAAATATCTATGTAACCCTCATGGGGCACCGACAACATAGCAGAGACAGTCACTGCAGTCCAGCTTGGTGAACCGATGAGTTTACTGGTAACTTCAAGGCAACTGTATCATCACAAGCCCTTCAAGGCTGGGGTGACGACTCACTAAGGCTGCATCTCCTCAGGGCCACTGTCTGCCTGCTGTCTGTCTGTCTGTGGCATCAATAACAATACTTTACCCCCTTGAATCCTATACCTTGAAACTTTTAGTTTCTTTTGTTTATGACATACAGAGTAATACAGTGTAACAGTCTAGACCAAAAATGGCTGAAGGAAGACCCCAGATTTAGATATTCTGCAGAAACAACCTGCATGCGGGAGTGGGGGAGGGGTGTCAACCATTCTTCAAAATGGCAGCCCCGGACATAGGTGCACAGGGAATTAGGGGAATTTTCTAGAAAGATTAGGTAATCTAAAACTTCATTGGTGGGTACTAGGGCTTACAAGGGTCAGCTTCTGATTGGCCTGTCTGTATTCCTACATCATGAACACTAACCACAGGATGAGAAGGGACTGCCCAGCACAGATGGCCCATCCTGAAATGTTTTCCCATTTTTGTGGTTGTCCCCAGGCTGTTCTTTGGGAAGGGATTTTATGACCGTGTTCCTGAATTTCATGGTCTGTTCCTGGAGCTGGTGCATTATGGCCTCCTTTTCGAAATGAGGCCAGTCCTTAAATGGAGACAAACAGGGTTTATGTCTCCCTTTCCAAAGCTCGCCCAGATCCCAAATGCTACTGTTTGGTACAGGCCGGAATGCCTGTAATCCTGTTATGGAGAAAGAAAATGTAAGACAGACATCTCCGACAAGCATATAAACCTGTCATTGCACAGACCCTGCAGCCTTACTAGAAATCTCATAGCTGATGTTCACATGTTTCCCAGCGTTCCTGGAAAAGAAACCCATAGCGGTACTTGAATGGAGGGTTTGAAGGAGCATTATTTAAAGGCATTTTGCTTAACACAAAGCATTTTACACCATCTTATTTTCTGTCACCTTTGGATGCTCAAAGCATGGATGAAACACAGCTCTACAGCTTCAATCTGCTGACTATATTTGCTAACAAGCATTTGGTTTCTGTGCACACTCACCCAAGCCAGTGCTGGGCTGGGTGTTATCCAGGACAAGACCAGTTTGCAAAGCTCCTTCATTTTGATTGAACTGTAATAGTTCACGGCCCAGACGTAACTTGCTTCCCAGAACCGAAGCAACTCATTTCTCTATATCCCTGCCTCCCACCCCACACTATCAAGCCCCAGTAATGGAGGCCAAGAGAGATGCTGATCCATCAAGTGACATTCATTAGCTCACTGCCCTCTGGTGAACCCCTTCCCACCCTCCTTCCAATAAAATCTACAATAAGGAATCTCTACTCTCCTTGGAGTGGGCATAATTCTCCTTGGATTCCCTGCCATGCTGCTGGCTGCCTGTCTATCTATGACAACAACAATTCTAATAAGTCTGTTACCCAAGAAAACATTTGTCTCAGTTTTCCTCCTTGAACACTAAAGCCCAAGGCCTTTCAGGGGTGCAGCCTGTGTTTTAAAACAGGAAGGGGGGCGGGGGAGAAGGGAAGGAGGACGGCCAGAGGAAACTTCACAGTTGAATCCCCAAGTTTAGAAGTTTCCTCAGTCTGTCAAACATGAAAATTGGATTTTGTCATTAGAATCTCAAGCTTTTCCTCAATGGATCCCACTGTGGCAGCCACTGAGTCACTTGGCAGAGAGCAGTCTCTTTATTCTAAAGCTTTCTCAACCATAGAAGCCCACTCTTACATTTTTATATTTTTGTTATTCAAATCCTTGCAGCAGGCAGACAGGAAGTATTTACATGGCCAAAATGCATACAATTTGCATAGCAAGAAATGGCAGCCTTCCATTACCATAACAATAGAGAATTGTTCTGCCCGAGTCAGCAGCCAGGGACACTTTGTACAGTCAGTTAATGAGGAGCCACTCAGACGGCTGGGCTCCTCTGAGGCCAAGCAATGTGGGTTACCAGATTTGTTCAAGGATTTCCTCCCAGAAGGTTTTCATACAAAAGCACCACTGACTACATACAGTGAGTCCTACCCAACTCAGGTCAAAAGAACGGAATCTGCCTATGAGGAGAGAGAGAAAGAGACATAGATAATCCGTTTGGGCTGTCACTAACCTGGCCAAGGGATAGTCCCACAGAAGGCTGAGTCTGCTTAAGCCATGTTAAGGAGGTGGGTGGAATAGTTATTCCTTGATTGAGACAGATAGATAGATAGATAGATAGATAGATAGATAGATAGATAGATAGATAGAT